>PVKN010025233.1:0-14164 GCA_004027915.1 Capromys pilorides | reverse complement strand
CAGAAAGCTGGAGTCTGAACAGACACAAAATACCACTGAGGAAAAGGGGCAGAGAGCAGAGCCTGAGGCTGCTGAGGTGGCTGAGCCCTGCAGAGCAGGGCGGTGGCTAGAGGAGGGAACTCGGCAGTGGTAAGGAAGGAGCTGGGCAGTGCAGGCCCCAGGTCATGTGAGGTGCTCTATCTCAGCTGAGGGGCAGGCCAACCATGCATGGAGAGTGATCACCAGCACTGAGCAGACAACGATGTCTATGGTGCTGAGAACAAAGCAAAGGCACTAGAGGTCGCAGTGCCAGCAAGAGTTGCCCTTACCAGAGTAGAGATTTCGACTTTATAGCTCACAGCACTTCTAGCACCAGCCTCACAGAAGACTGTGACTTACAGTATAGAGGAATCCTAACAGAGCAAAAGCCAAGAGCTGACCAAATCTGTAAGGCAGCTACGATGTGACACAGAACCTGCCAAATTAGAAGGGCCTGGGAAACAGAGGAGATCGGATCAAACATACTGCTTAGCAGCTTCCTCCAGAGGAAGTAAAATATAACAAACCCTAAACATTTCACTGTAATCTGCTGGTGTCTGAGTTACCTGCTGAAACAAGGATCAACATTCTTCTGAGGAAAACAAAAGAAACCTAAGGTCTCTAAAACGTATTATCTGTCAGTCTGGTACTCAACCAGACCCTTATTATTCATAGAAAGGAATAAGAAAAGGTAACCAATAGTCATAAAAAAGGTAGTCAATAGAAATAGAACCCAAGATGGCTCATGTGCTAAACTTCGCAGACAAAGACTTAAAAAAAAACAGCTAATATATATATATATATATATAAAACCCAGCTAATATAAATACTTAAAAGAGGTAAAAGAAAATATATTGAGAGGATATCAAATTATTAATAAGAGGCTGAGGTCCAGGTACGGTGGTGCACAGTTATAATCCCAACACTTGGGAAGCTGAGGCAGGAGGATTGTTGCAAGTTCAGGACCAGCCTGGGCTACAAAGTGAGCTCAAGCTCAAGGCCAACCTGAAATGCATAGCGAGACCCTCTCAAAAAAACAAACAAACAAACAAACAAAGAATGGGAGCTATACACGACACATGGCTCTCTCCAACCGTGAGGGACACCTTTAGCACCCTGCGAGAAACTTAATCTATGGAAATGCTACATGACTTGATCATTACACAGTGCAGATATGTAGCAAACTATGTCACTGAACCCCATAAACAATGTACAATGGAAATAATAATAGAATACAATTTTAAAAGAGATTTAATCTCAGTTATTACATATATCTTTTAGACAATTCTACCTTATAGGTCCTTAATTAATAAAACAGGAATAACACCTGCCATACACTATTGTGAACAAGCCTTCAATGAGATGAAACAGGTAAACAGTCCCAGATCTGTAAAATACTACTCAAATGGCGAAGAAGCATCGTGGTACACAAACTGTGCAGGAGGTCTACTGATGACAAAAAAAAAAAAACAGAAAGCACTACTATACAACATTAACCTGATCTTGAACTAGAAGTTACCTATGTCTAATTCAGCCTATCAGCCAAAGATAAACCTATCTTCTTCCAGTAGGGGGGTGGCAATGTGCAAGAGGACAATTCAGCCAAAAAATTAAGTATAATCCCACACAATAATTAAAAACAGCTCTTTAGAATATAGTTGCATTGTTTGAAAGGCTAAATTTCCCCTAAGTATCAGATATATTTGTAAGGAAAATGCATTATTCATACCATCACTTCCAAATGTATCTATAATTCAGAACTGACTTTATAACTTAATAGTTTTAAATAACCTCCTTTCCTTGAAATGATTCAAGATTAGAGTTTAAAAGGAGATCATTTATTCACATTGCCATGTGAGTACATCTTCTGTTGTTTCACTGGAGAAGTCTCATCCTACATGGACCTGGCTGGATCCCACACCAATAGTTTCTTACTGTGTAGTGATAGTAGCCATAACATTGTTGATCAACAGTGATTTTGAAGAAAATCTTTGTCTTGTTTAAGCAATAGAGTAATTTCTTAAGCTTGACCATCCGAATCACCTGGAGAGCTTCCGTAACCTACAGATTCCTAGGTTCCACAGCAATGTTAGATTGCTGACAGGTCTGGAGGGCTGCAGTTCAGAAATCTGTTTTTGAAAGAATTTCTCTAGGTAATTCTGATGATTGGTCAGGCCTGATCTATAATAGCATAGAGATCACAGCACATAGGCATGCATGCGTGCACATGCATCACACATACACACACACACACACACACACACACAGTTTTTTCTCTTTCTCTCTCTTCTCTCTCTCTCTTCAGCTTCTTTCAAAAAAGGAAGTACTTACTCTTCTATTTATTTATTTTGTAAGTCAGGGTCTCAGTATTGGCAATCATCTCGCTTCAGCCTCCCGAGTGCTAGGATTATAGGTATGCACCACCATGACCAGCTCAAAAGTACTACTCTAATGATAACAATTTCTATTAATTTTTTGCTTCTCCTAATTCAAATTAAAAATTGACAAGGCTGGCCTTGGTACAGGTACAAACCTGAAGGTGACAAAATGTGAGATTACCTGGAACATCTCATTGATTCCTTCTCCAGTTTGGGCTGAGGTCTCAAAGTAGAGGAACCCTCTGCTCTCAGCCCAGAGCCGCCCTTCACTTTCATCTACACAGCGGTGCTTGGAGCAGTCGATCTGAAGGGGAGCGGGCAGAGAGAAAGTCCAACCTTGTCTCACTAGACCAAGCCCAATGAGCTCTTTGTCAGTTCTTTAAGGAAGCAAAAAATTATTTATTTATGCATTTGTTTGCAGTGCTGCTGATGGAACCGAGGGCCTCACATATGCTACATAGGTGTTTGGCCACTGAGCCATTTTCCCAAGCCCAAACTATTTTTAATGAGTCCCAGCACCACTATATAAAATTGCCAGGTGCAAAAGAGACCAAACGAACAAAAAATTAAAAACTGAATTTCTATGTGATTTTCAAACACATTTTCGACTTCTTCTTTCAAGATAGCAGCTGTTTCTCACTTGGGTGACACTGCTTCCTCATGCCCGCTGTAGCCTTAGGGCCATACCCTGCTCACCACAATGCAGAGCCCACAGTCCACAAAGGATGCTCTCCACACCATGGTGCTGGGTCCAGCTGCTGCTTACCCACCACATGCTTCCCCAAGCAGGGTACCACAAACAAAAATGGGTACAGACTCCGATATCCCAGGTTTGGGGCTTTGCTGTGTTTTGTGTCTTAGAGACATATGTTTTTGATTCCCATGCTAACAAAGGATTTTCTTTTTTTTTTGGTTCCCCCACTACTTCCTTGGTGCTTCAACAAGAAAGGTGAGCAAGCCAGACCCAGAGCAGTTACCTTGTTGGCGCACACCACAAAGACAATGTTGTCCACGTTTCCATGTGGCCCAAGCTCCTGTTTCATTTCTGTCAGCCACATGTCCAGGGCGTCAAAGGACTCCTTCTGCCCCACGTCATAGACCAGAATCACACCCTGCGTATCCTTGTAAAACTCATTGCGGACCTTCAGGTGAAGCACACATGTAGGTTTTGTGTTTTGATAAGAAAGTATCTTACAGTCACGAACTTAGTGAAGTACATTCTTTCATAAATTCATAGTACTTAATGTATCTCAATATTTTCCTGGCCTTTAGAGAACTTTTTACAAAACCAAGGTAACATAATAAAATATATCTATTTTTGTAGAAAGACTTAAAATCTATTTCTAATGAAGCTCCTGCCTTCACCTTTAGTTCTAATCTCCAGAGTTAAGCCCTGTTACTTGTTAGTTGGCCTTGACAGAAAACCCATTGTGTAAAGTTCTTCTTAACAAGGTGAGTGAACAAGTAAAAAAAAAAAAAAAAGCAAGTATGAGGATGAGGACAGTCTCTTTTATGTCACAGTCCAAAACCAGCTTCCTCAGGGTCCCGAGGGTACAGAGATAATGGATTTAGTTTTGCCAACAAGGAGGGTTCAAATGGTTCACACTTGTAATCCAGCACTCAGGAGGCTAGGACAGGAGGATCCCAAGGCTATACAGTGAGACTCTGTCTAAATAACACAAACCAGTAAATAAAAGGAAGGTTCAAGACTTCCCATCATTGCTTATGGACTGGAAGTCAGATACTTAGTTTTCTGTCCCATCTTGCAAGATGGCAGGTGAAAAAAATTGAGAAGCCAGACACTAAAGAGAAGAAACCTGAAGCCAAGAAGGCTGCTGCCAGTGATACTGATAAAAAGGGTAAGGTGAAGGCAAAAAAGTCCAAGAAGGGGCAGCCCCACGGCAGCTGAAAGCCTGTCATGGTTAGACGAATTGGTAGATACTCCTGATCTGCTATGTATTCCAGAAAGGCTTTGTACAAGAGAAAGTACACAGCTACTAAATCAAAGGTTGAAAAGAAAAAGGATAAATTTCTTGGTACCATCACAAAACCAGTTGGTGGGGACAAGAATGCTGGTACCCAGGTGGTTAAGCCCCAAAAAATGCCTAGATACTACACTACTGAAGGTGTGCCCTGAAAGCTCTTGAGCCATGGCAAGAAACCCTTCAGTCAGCACATGAGGAAACTTTGAGCTAGCATCGCTCCTGGCACCACCTTGATCATCCGGCATCACAGAGGCAAGAGAGTGGCCTTCCTGAAGCAGTTGGCCAGTGGCCTGCTACTTGTGACTGGGCCTCTTAGCCCTAATCATGTTCCTCTCCAAAGAACACACCAGAAATTTGTCATTGCCGCCTCTACAGAAATAGATATCGGCAAAGTGAAAATCCCCAAACACCTCACTGACACTTACTTCGAGAGGAAGCTGCAGAAACCCAGATACCAGGAGGATGACATCTTTGACACTGAGAAAGGTAGATACCAATTTCAGAGCAGCACAAGGTGGATCAGAAAGTGGTGGACTCACAGACTTTAACAAAAATCAAAGCTGTTCCTCAGTTCTGGGGCTACCTGCAATCTGTTTTTGATCTGACAAATGGAATTTATCCTCATAAATTACTGTTCTACATTTCTTACTAAGAACCTAATTAAATAACTGATACATTAAAAAAAAAAAAGGAAGGTTCAAGACACAAACAGTACTATCAGAGAGCAAGGGCATTTTAATGAAAAGATACTTTAGAGGTAGTAATTTAAAGGTGCTTATTAATTACATTATTTTTATAGAAAAACCAGCTGCTAAGGCCTGTTTAGATGTGTTCCCAGCAAAGCCTCAATGCAGTCATAGGTGGGGCTTTTTCAGAGGTAGCTAGATCTGGAGTGTGTGATGCTAGGACTGATTCATGGTATAATGCTAGGCTCAAGGCACTAAAAGGAAGAGTGTGAGTGACACCCATCTTAAGTGGTCTAAATAAGATAAAAGGGGAAGAAAGATGTTAAGACCTATTGTTGCTTTGCTACCTAGTCGGTCCACTGTTCCCTGCCACAGGCTACTCTGCCTTGGAGCCAGCTAGTTATGGACTGAAACCTGTATAAACTGTGATCTAAATAAAGCTTTCTTCCCTTAACTTTGGGTGTTGGATTTTTGTCTCAGCAATGAGAAAAAAGCAACTAAGATTCTAGCCAGTGCCATCTGAGGTTGCAGTAAAAGCCTAGTATCTAAAGACAGAAAGTAATGGAATCTCAGAGTGGGTTCTAACTATTTTCAAATAGATAAATCCCAGGATGCTAAATTAGTTCCATGCCAGCACTAAGGGGCCATCTACAAAAGACGAGCCAAGGACACAG
The DNA here is from genome assembly GCA_004027915.1 of Capromys pilorides. Classification (NCBI taxonomy): domain Eukaryota; kingdom Metazoa; phylum Chordata; class Mammalia; order Rodentia; family Capromyidae; genus Capromys; species Capromys pilorides. The sequence continues at coordinate 8,423 of PVKN010025233.1, read as the reverse complement.
CCATGGCAGGAATATGGATGATTTCCCTGAAGAGAAGCAGACTCTAAAGAGCAGAAAAACTCCATTGCAGAAACACAGACCCAATTCATGTGTCTCTAAAACCATGGCCAGAATCATGGTCTAAGTCACAGGAGAAGTTGCTCACTTGGAGCTTCTAGCTCTGTGCAGGTTGAGCTCATGAAGCAGCAAGACCCCATCACCAGAGGCATTCATTCTTCAAACTCTCACCATCCTCACCATTCAGATTGTGTGGGGCATAATTCTGTCCCTAAGAGTTCCAACCTATGAATCTCTTATGTATCCAACAACTCTCAGTTTCAATCCTGTGTCCTGCAGTAAGGTTTCCTGGCCTCTGGGATAAGTTGGGTCAGGATATTGAGTGCTCCTGAGCATTCGGTCATTTGTTTAATATGTGTCTTCTCTAGCATACTACATTCCATGATGATAGGGACAGCATGTCTCTAATGTTCAGCATAGACCCTGGGATGTAAGTATCTGGGACTGAAAGAAGACCACTGACCTGGAAGAATACCATGAAAAGAAATTCTACCATGGGAACTACACCAGGCATCTTCTAACTCGCTCCATACCCAGGATCTTGGTATAATCTAAGGTTTTTGTTCTTTTCTTTTTTGGGGAGGCAGAATGTCAGTGCTTGTGACCAAAGCTGAAGGTTGACACATGTTAAGCATTAATCCTACCAAGCAAACTATGACTCTAGTCCTATAATCTAAGAGTTGCATTGGCATTGCTAGTAGCTAGAATCTATGCCAAACTTTTTTTTTCTTGTCTTTTTGAGACAAGGTCTTGTCATGCAGTTCAGGCTGGTCTTAAGCTCACTTTTGCAGCCCAGGCTGGTCTTGAACTCACTGATCCTCCTGCCTCAGCTTCCCAAGTGCTGGGATTACAGACATGCGCCACTAGACTGCCATGCCTTTTTCACTAATAATATTCTATACGTGTAAAACTAACTTAACCCATTATAAGGCTGCACACTGAAAAGGGATGCATTTTTACCTAAGTACCTGGGTATACTCAGAAGATAGAAGCTTAGGTAGTTATCGAAAGCAACATCCCCACAAAAAAAGATGGATAGATATAGATTTCTCTATGACAAGCAGAACATTGGGTAATATAAAAATCCTAGACATTATGTACAAAGTATTTACTTATACCAGGTATACAGGTCAGGTATAGGTAAAAACCTTGGAGATTATGCATAAAGTACGTGCATACAAACTTCTGAGAGGTAGAGAGGAAGCAGGATATAGGCTGGGCCCTGGGACCTGTGGGGTGGCCATGGGCCTGAGGCTCTGCATTTTTCTTCACCTCATACATTCCAGATTTGGAGCAAAAGCACAACTCAGAAATTTCAAGAACTGCAGACAAATTAAAGCACCACCAAAAATCGGATCTCTGCAGCCACTGACCAGGAAAGAGACAGTTTAGAAAGATATTTTGAAAAAAAAAAAAAAATCGGAAAATAATTACTCTAAAACCTGGGAGAAAACTGACTTATAACCCCTATCAACTCCTGTAAAGACGGGGTGATGGGCTGGTGAGAGAGCTCAGTGGTCTAAAGTGCCTGCTAAGGCAAGCTTAGGCAGGCTCAGGGGACCATAGTTTGATCCCTGGCACCACATGTTGCACCAGCCCTGCCTGCCCCTAGGTGTACTGAGCTGGCGATAGAGTGGGCATGGTGGTGCATGTCTGTAATCCCAGCACCAGGGAGGCTGAAAACAGGAGGATCACTATGAGTCTAAACTATGTAGTGAGACTCTGTACCAAAAAAAAAAAAAAAAAAAAAAAAAAAAAAAAAAAAAAAAAAAAAAAAAAAAAAAAAAAAAAAAAAAAAAAAAAAAAAAAAAAAAAAAAAAAAAGGCTGAGTGACAATTTTAGCAGTAAAAAATATAATGAAAGTAAGAAACTTAGGGTGGACTCAACAGCCCAAGGAAGGGATGATAGAGAATTAATGAACTAGCAGGTGGAACAACAGGAATTACTCAAACTTTTAAACAATGAACAGAGCTTCAGAATCAAAAAGCAAACCTCAAATCCAAGAGAAAATGGAGAGTGGCTAGGGAACACCACAGATAAACAGACGCCCATGGCCAGTGGGCTTGCTTGGTTCCTCCCAGGAAAGAAGCACAGGGCTCAAAGCAGGGGAAAACACACTACACCCTCTTGTGACAGAAGTGACATCGGTGAGTGGCTAAGTCCAAGTCTCAACACAATTATCTTCTCAAATTTCGGGCTGAGGTTTTCTTTTTCTTTTTTTTTTTTTTTGGTGGGACTGGGGTTCGAACTCACGACCTTGCACTTGCCAGGCAGGCACTTGTGCCACAGAGCTATCTCCCCAGCCCCCACTGGGTTGAGGTATTAAGGAAAAAGTAAAAGTCCTTTTAAGGTTGAAACATCTTATCTGAATGTTTGAAATACTGGCAATTAAATCTCTTACCCATATTGAGCAGCACAAAAGAACAACAGATACCTTCTAAGATCCAACACCAGTCACAAAATGAATTAAACATACTTAATATCATACCATTCCAATAGTGGTGGCTTTAATTCAGGATTTTTCCCCAATCCCACTGGCAGTACTGGATATAGGTTTTCTCCAAAAAGCTTTCTTACCTCATAGAAGAAGGGATGTCCGGCCATATCAAAGATGTTAACTTTGATTTCTCTGTCTCTGACTTGTACCCTGCAATGTTCAAATGCAATCAGTCCCAAAGATCATGGTTTCTGATTCACATGAGCATCATTTATGAATCATAAAAATAAATACATGTGAAGTATGAGAGGCTTTCTTTGTGCCTCTACTTAGCTCCATATAATCTTTACATTAGGAGCCAGACGGATGACTCGGCTCCTTATTTTAAAAGCGCTGAGTGATCACGCATGTTTATCTTCACTTTCACCTCCAGCTACTTCAGGCCAGGCCCTTGACGCAACAAACAGTGGTTATTACTGGATGCAAAAAGTTTCTGCTCCCCTAGGAAGAAACCCTAATTATTACTGGTGACATTTGGTCACTATAAAGTAGAGTGACACAGACACATTGATGCTGTCTGTTCAGTTTTCTTCTCATCTTTTTTTTTTGTAACAGGAATTGAACTCATAACTTTGCGCTTGCCAGGCAGGTGCTGTGCCACTGAGCTACTTGTCCAGCCCTCATCTTATCCACTCTTGTCATCTTTATTTTAGCCATAATCTATCTGTTTTCAGAAATAAATTTGGAAATAAAGAAAAGGAGAATCATTCATAGTAGAAATAACTACTGTTAAGTTAACAACATAGTCTGTTTTTAGTCTGTCTGTCTTCTCGTGGTATGAAGGCTTGAATCTAGGGCCTTGAATGTAGGGCCTCACCTCTGTCTGTCTATCTTTCTTTCTTTCTTTCTTTCTTTCTTTCTTTCTTTCTTTCTTTCTTTCTTTCTTTCTTTCAAGACAGGATCTTGCTAAGTTGCTATGTTGGGCTCAAACTTGTGACCCTCCTGCCTCAGCCTCCAGAGTGCTGGGACCACAGGTCTGTGCCACCATTCCTGACTGGTTTCTAGTTGTTGTTTTTTTTCTGTATTTAGGACAGGGTCTATAGCCTCCCAAGCACTGGGATTACAGGTGCGTGCCACCATGCCCAGTCTCAATCAGTGTCTCAGTGCACCCCAGGGCTGGGCCGGCATGTCATGCCTGGGATCAAACCCTGGCCGCTGTGCTCTGCCTAAGCAAGCACTTTAGTCCACTGAGTTACCAGGCCAGCCCTTCCAGTCATTTATAAAGAAAAAATTCATTGCTGGAAAACTATGAATGGACATTATAAATAATTTAAATGCTAAAAACACCCCAAAGTGAATACTTAAAAGTTATCTCAAGCCCTGATAAGCAGAATAGTCTTCGTTAATACAGATGAACACCACCACCTTTTTATGCATAGAATATAGTGTTCACTTTCTGTTTTGAAACCACAGTTCCTGCAGTTGTTTCCCCAACAATAGAAGGGCTGGGGAGGTAGCTCAGTGGTGAGAGCTTAACAGTAACAGAGCTTGGGAGCAGCCGGCAAAGATCTGGGGTAATTGTTCACAGTTTTACATTTTTACCTTAAAAAGAGAGCAGCTGGACTGGGGAGATAGCTCAGTGGTGTAACTACCTGCCTGGCAAGTGCAAGGTACTGAGTTTGATCCCCAATACTAGAGAGAGAGAGAGAGCGAGCGTGCGTGCAGCTGAGAAATGATGGGATTGTAAGTCAGGGAATAACATAAATGACTTCACACACTATAACATAAAAGAAGTCTACTTAATTCAAAAGCCAAGAGGAAGAAATCAGGAACAACGGTGATTCCTTCGCTCTAGGCAGGCTGTGCCCAAGAGTGGTTTTGGACTCCCTGTATCCTGATTGAGGCAGATTCCTGGTTCTCCCCCAGACATGGTGAATCAGAATTCCAATGGGTGAGGGCCACAGAATTGCTCTTTTATAAAGGACGCAAGTAACTCTTTTTCCCCTGAGATGGAGCCCAGGCCATCCTCACACATGCTATGCAAGTGCTCCAACTCTGAGCTACATCGCTAGCCCATAACTAATCCGGAGCATCTTCTCCTAAAAACGGATCTACTGCTTGACTGCCTCAAACTGAAACTGTTTCCTCTTTTTTATTACATGTTAGCAGCACATAATGATTACAATTTTCACAGGGAGCTGGTACATGCATGAAGTACATCTTAATTCTTTTTATATTCTTTGTATTTCATCCCCTATTCTTCCCCTTATTCCCTTCTTCTTTCAGATATCTGCTTTCCATTTACGAAAGCTCTACTTTCATAATTTTTTCACCCCCACTTTTCCTCTCTCCTGCATCTCTCATTCACCCAACCATATGAAAAAGATTTCTCCACTTCTTATCTTCTCTCCACTCCCCCGTGTGTGTGTGTGTGTGTGTGTGTCTCATATGAAATATGCAATATTTAAGCTTGTGTGTCTGATTTATTGCACTCAACATTATGGTCTCAAGTTGCATTCATTTGCCTACAAATGCCTCAAGTGTATCTTTTTTATGGTAGAGCAGTAGTTCATGGTACATAAATACTTTTTTTTTTTTTTGTGGAATCGGGGATCAAACTCAGGACCTTGCACTTGCCAGGCAGGCACTTGTGCCCCTGAGCTATCTCCCAGCCCCTATAAATACCACGTTTTATCCATTCATCTGTTGATGGATATGTCAGCCACTTCTAAATTTTAGCTACTATGAATCGTGTTGTAATAAACACAGCTATGCACATGTAATATAGTGTCTCTCTTTTAGGAAGAAGCCTAGAAAGAGACTACCTTGGTCAGATAGAATTTCTAGTTTTAGTTTTTTGAGGAATTTCTATGCTGATGTCATAGTGGTTTTACTGTATACAATGCCACAAACAATGCAAAGATTTCTTTATCTCCCTTGGCCTCACCAGTATTTGTTATTATTTGAATTTTTTTATGAGATTCATTCTTTCTGGAGTAAGTTGGAATTTCAGTGTTGTTTTAATTTGCATTTCTCTACCGGCCAGTGACGCTGAATAATTTTTCACATATTTATTAGCAATTTGTTCTTCTGTGAAATATCTATTCATTTCGGTTGCCCATTTTTTGATTTGGTCTGTTATTTTTTGGGGGAAAATCTAATTTTTTTTTTTTTTTAGTTCTCTATATATTCTAGATGTTAGTACTCTACGGAACAGCTGACAGAATTCTTCCTCATTCTGTTGGCTGTCTCTTTACTCTATTGGTTATTTCCTCTGTACCCTGCTTTCTTCTTCCAGCTTCCACAGGTGGCGCTGTGAGGACCACCTTCTTACTGATGCCACTCCGCTGGTCCCAGCTACCTGTGCTGGGGGAAGACCAAATGTCCTCACCCAGGCCAATCAAATCACCTGGGGTTTTTGTTTCTTTCTTCTGTATTTTATGGTACTGGAGATTTGTAATCTTAGGGTATTAATTTCAGTCCACTTCTAGAAGGTTTAAAACTGAGCCTGAGAGCCTGGCATCATCTTTGTGGAGGAAGCCCACCTAAACGATGGAGCCAACAGACAGGGCTGCAGTAAAGTGACCCATCATTCCACCTCTGACTGGCCATCTGAATCTCTATGAATAGCTATTTCTGAGTCTGCGTCATCATTAGTGGACTATGTGATCTGATTAGTGTCCTTCTTAAATTTTAATTTTGGTTAAGTTGGTTTATGTTGTGTTCTTCTTGGTTATATCATACTGATTTGTTATGGGATAAACATCTTTAAAACAAACAGGGCCGGGCGTGGTGGCACACGCCTGTAATCTCAGTACTTGCAAGGCTGAGGCAGCAGGATCAGTGCGAGTTCCAGACCAGCCTGGGCTACAAAAGTGAACTCAAAGCCAGCCTGAACTGCATAGTGAAACCCTGTCTCAAAAACACAAAAAGAAAACAAACTTCAGTGAGAAGCAAAATAATCTGTTGAGTTACAGTCCGATGACACAATATGGTAATTTTCATTTCTAAGATAAACTACTAATATTGATTCAAAACAAAGCTGCCTTAAAGGGTATCCTACCATTTCACTGATGAAATCCTATGCTCTGAAGACGAGAAGGGAAAAGAAAAACTAAGAAGAAAAGTGCATTTCAAATGAAGAGCTTTGTATAATTCATAGTCAAGACTATCAGAAACACCCCTGTGGCTGTTAGCTGAAAATAATGATACTAAAGCTCTTCTTCAGTTTTGCTTTGGCTCTTACTTGAGCAGCTGTGGTCACCACAGAGGACACCACTGGCCCTGACCCTGCCTCCCACGCAACTGAATTCTGGAGGAGCACACCCTACCATTTCCGTCTGCCTTCTCCACTTTACCTTCTTATTCTAACCTGTAAATTTCCACTTTAAATATCTCTGTCTTACCTAACAATGAGTATTACTGAGCACCTACTGGAGAAAACTTCTACTAACAGCCTCTTTTTCAGGGCATTTATTTTTTAGCAGGAGCCACTAAATATATATATAGCAATTTATGGCAAGTACCATAAATAACACAGAGAATTTGAAGATTTACTTCATTTGTAAAAAGATCCTGCCTGACAGAGGGAGTGTTGAGGACATCTTAAGGTTCATATCTTTTTCTTTTTCTTTTTTTTTTTGCCGTACCAGGGATTGATTCAGGACTTTGTGCTTGCCAGGCAGGCACTTATTCCACTGAACTATCTCCCTGGCCCGAGGATGTCTCAAGGGAACAGGAGTAGTTTACGCACTGAAGAAAGTGATGGGGGAAGAGAAGGGGACAAGGTGAATGGCATCAAGACAGGGACACTGGGGCCATGGTTCAGTGCATATGGACAGTGAGATGTGTGAGCCCAGAATAAGACAAAGAGGAGACGGCCACAGCAGTGAGTGCCTTGGCTGCCTCTCCAGGAGGCAAGCTATCTACCCTAGTTCTACTCTTTGGCCTTTGGTTAGTAGTTGAATCTTCCTTCCTCTTGATTTGCAGATCCCGACTTGTACCCAAACTTTACTCTCCTCAGATGATTTTTACTGTACTCCAATAGGTTATAAAGATCATAAACCAGTAAGGGAAGTTCTCTGCTGGAAAAACTTCCATTTGGTATTTGGAGTTGTTAGAATCTTTCAGCACAACAAAAAAACATACTTGCTTGTACAGAACACATTTCCCCAAAAGCTGCCTCTCCCAGTCCTGCTGCACTCTGATCTCATCGGCTTGGGTACTCGCCTAACACAGCCTGCGGCACGACTGTGCTCAGTCCCTGAAGGGTGACGGAGGGTCAGTCACCACATACTGTGAGCCCTCTTCTCGCTTTCTCCACTGATCTTCAAAGTTTCTATTTCAAAATAATGTGCACACAGGGAATGGTGGTTCGATCCCCACACTCATCTTTAAGGCAGCCTGAGCCAGCCAAAAAACAAAACAAAACCCTTCTCAAAATAATGTGCACAAGTGTACAGATACCGGGGCTAGGGAGATAGCTCAGTAGAATAAGCAAGGGCCTGAGTTTAATGCCTGGTTCCACAAAAAAAAAAAAAAAAAAAAAAGTGTACAGATACAAATATAGATCATTTCTAGAGCTCTAAATTTCTGTTCCGTTTACAAGCCCAAGGAGCCAATATACTCACTTTGTGACTCCATAGTCAATTCCAATCGTTGCAAGGTATTTGGACACAAATCTCTTCTCACAGTAGCGCTTTATGATACAGCTCTAAAAAGATAAAAATACATGCACTTAGTAAATACAAAGTGAAAAAGTACACAAAATAAGCTTATTTCTTAATTATGCTTTCTTCGATGACCACTATGAAAAAAGTTTTCAAAGCCAAAACTATAACTAAAACAAAGGATTTTTAAAAAAAAATCATAAAGTCTTTTCTTGATACTAAAAATGTTTCCCATTTTGTTCCCAATCCTTATGTGCTTT
>PVKN010025232.1:0-14191 GCA_004027915.1 Capromys pilorides | reverse complement strand
CTCGAGGGAAAATGGGACCAGGCAGCATGAATGAAGTGGGCAGACAGCGTCCATATGTAGGTCCCACAGGTGAGATGTTTCAACAGGGGGAAGACACCTAGACTGGGGCGTGAAACATGGAGCTTTTTCTCCTTTCGTTTTTCTTTGTTCCTGGTTGGCGTAGCTCAGTTTCTCCCCTGGGAGTAGCTCCAGCTCAGCAGGCAGGCTTTACAATACGCCACAGGTCCCAATATCTCAGACAGGGACCTTCCAAGTCGTACTCAGGACCAATATTCTGTTGGGGAGTACAGAGCTTGGCACCCAGTTTCGAACAACGGTCTCCATAGCTCTTGCACTCAGGGTGCACCTGATTGTGGATCTCATGGAGCCTCTGGATCTTCCTGCTGCCCTCGGTCTGCCCTTACTGTCTTTGGGTGGAGTTGGCACAAAGCTGCATCGAGGAGCCAAGGACTTGGCCCATAATGATATGCCAAACTTGTGCTTTTCTGCTCTTTGTGTTAGGCTCAGAACAAAGGCCAGGCACCGTCAGTGATCTAGCAGGTGGACAGAAAGGAAGATCTGAGCCTTGAGGAAGAGCAGAGACCCAGCAACGGGCCGTGTGGGGACCTCCGTAAGCCCACATCCCGCTGCAATGGCTGAAGATGCTGCAGGGAGCAGGTCTGCAATGATCAGTTTGGGTTATATCTGTGTCCCCCAGAAAAGGAGCTAGAGGAGTCCCTACCACTGCTACAGGTTGCTGCACTCCCAGTCTTTTCTGTTACTCTCTTATTTCCACAGGAGCAGAGCACAATGGGCTCGTTGCATTATCCGATTTTCCATCTCATTACCAATCATCACATTACTCGCGAAAGTGTCAGGTCCTTTCACCCTTTCCTGATTCCTGGGATCTTCCAACCAATTCCACCTTTGACTCAGTTATGAATACTTGTGGTAGGCTCAGCCATGGCCCATGAAAAGATCCAGGTCTTCATCGTCGGATCCTGTAAGTGTCACCTTTTATGTAAAGAGAGATTTTGCAAATGCCACTAAGGATACTGAGATTAGAAGATTATCCTGGATTACTAGAGTGGCCTTTAAAAATAATCAAAAGTGTCCTTGCAAGAGAGAGAAGGAAGGATGCAACCCAGGAGACAAGGTAAGTTGATAGGAAAGCAACATGATACTATACAGCGGGCTGCAAAGGTGCAGCTAAGGCAAGGCAGCTCTCAACACTGGAAAAGGTTAAGATAGAGATTCCCCTCCTGAGCCTGGAGGGCTGCTACATGACTGAGATCAGAGCTGAAACTGATTTCAGACAGCTGATCTCCATGTCTTTAAAACTACCAAGTTTGGGTAAAAATCCAGATCCAAGGATCAACAAAACAGAATAGAAGCTGCTGAAAAACTCCGAACACACTCAGTCACTTTACCTTTGACAAAAGGGCCAAACAATTACACTGGAAGACAGATAGCTTCTTTAATAACTGGAGCTGGAAAAATACTGGCTTTCTACATGCTGTCATTAAACCCACACCTGTGTCTCTCACCAAGGCACCAAATTAAAATTAAAATGAATCAAAGATCTAAATATTAAAACAGAAACACTTGATCTCCTGGAAGATGGAATAGGTCAAACTCTAGAAGACATAGGTGTGGACAAAGACTTTATGAACAAAGCACTGATCACATAAGAAACATTGCAAGCAACCAACAACTTGAGCCACTTCATACTGAAAAGCTTTTGCACAGCAAAATAAAGCACCAACAGAGTGACGAGACAAGCCACAGAATGAGATTACGCTGTTGCTAACTGTTCCTCAGACAAAGGATTAATATCTAGAATATATGAAGAACTAATAAAAAACAAAAAAAACAACTCCCAAGTTTAAATATGTAATCTAAAGCGGGCACCTGAAATGAACAGACACTTCTCAGGAGAAATACAAACAGCAAAGAAATACATGAAAAAATGTTGAGTGTCACTTATCATTCAAGAGTTGCAAGCTAAAACAACACTGAGCATCCATCTCACTCTAGAAAGAATGGCCCTCATGAAAAAATCAACCAATAACAAATGCTAGTGAAGATTTGGAGGTAAAGAAACTATTCTCCAATACTGGTGGGAGTACAAATTTGTATAACCACTATAGAAATCAGTATGGAGTCTCTTCAAAAAGCTAGAGTACAAGATGCAGACATAATCTCTTTTCCAAACACTATTAGTACTCTGAACAACTACTATGATGACAACAATATGCAACATATTAATTATTGTAACTGTCCTACTAACCTGTTTTGAAACTGTCTCATTGCTATTTCTTTCTCATTAAAATTAATAAAATTAAAAAAACTAAAGTAGAGGTTCCATTTGGCCCAGTTATTCTTCTATTCGGTATCTTTCTGAAAAAGTTAAAAGCATCACACCACACTGATATTTGCACACCTTTGTGTATAACAGAATGACTTTTTAGTAGCTAAATCTTAGAAACAGCCCAGCTACCCAACAGTGGATGAACAGATACAGAAAATATGTTTTTTATGTACAATGGAGTATTATGCTGACATAAAGAGGATAAATGAGAAATTTTTATGTGAATGGGTGCATCTGAACAATAAAAATTTTAAGGAACTAAATCAGACATGCATGTTAAAATGTTGCAGTTTCTTTTGTGTAAGAAACTGGAAGGATAAGTAAGGAGCAATTGCATGATAGCTACTGGGAGATAGGAAGGAAAGATTCAAATGAAAAGGAAAATAAATGAGGGAGGAATGGGGGGTGGAATTAAGGGAGACTTTAAAAAAAAATAAAAAGAGAGAATAGAAAAAATATTCAAACAAAGCTTTTGTAAAGAAGGATAGGAAGAGGGGTTGAAGGAAGAGGAAAACAATAGGAAGAAAAGAACCAGCAGCAAGAAATATCATCTACAGGTACAGACTCCCTGGGATTAGTGTGATCATTATATATATTGAAAGTGTACCAGGACAATTAATTTAAAAAGCTAAGTTTGTCATCACAGTGACCAACAAGAAAAATCCAGGCATCCTGCTGCCACCCGAGTGGGATTTTTTGTTTGTGCGTTTTGGATAGAAAGAAGGCAAGAAAACAAAATCTTTTCAACTCTGGGTGGTAGACATGATGGTTGGATTCCTTTGTTTTTCAAAATTTCTACTTTTCTCTATATCAAGTACAAACTTTTCTTTCTTTCTTTCTTTCTTTCTTTCTTTCTTTCTTTCTTTCTTTCTTTCTTTCTTTCTTTCTTTCTTTCTCTCTTTCTTTTCATGAAAACAGGTCAACATAGTCCCTGACTGCCACACCAGTTTGATTCAGGGTGAACTTAGTCTATATAATATCCAGGCACAAAAGTAAACATTTCTAACAGCACCATTGAAAAGAAAGGCCTGCAAGATGGCACTATTCACTGCATTCTTTTCTCAGAGATCTGAAAGAAGAGAAGAAAGAACTGGAAAGGTATCAACTTGTGGCAACCTTTTTTTTCTTTCTAACTTATGTATTTGGTAAACAGTTTAACTACAGAGCTTACAGTCCTGGTGACCCTCCTGTTTCAGCCTCCCCAGTGCTAGAATGACAGGTGTGCACCACCACGTCTGGTTTTGGTGGCCAGCTTGGTGCAGGGCCAGAATGACATGTGGTATCAGGGATCAAACCCAGGTTCTTGCTCTTGCCAGGTAGATCACTGAGCCATCTCCCCAGCCCTGGAGCAATATAAAGGGCTCTGAAAACTCCTTTTGCTTGTGGCACATAACTACTCTGAGTTGATTACAAAGTCTCTTGAATTATTATTCTTCACCAGAGAAGGCCTCCACATGAGGACTCGGGCCACGTGCAGCTCAGACGTACATACTCGTTCTTCTGCACAGGCCCCTCATTCTCCAGGTTATTCATGCAGAGCTGGCTGTCTTCTTGCCTGGATGCACCTACTGCGGGAGAGGACCCCTCATTTCTGGAAATCAGGATGGGTCCCAGAGAGATATCTAATGGCTGGCTTTTAGTTTAGAACTGGAAGGATTAATCCAGAGAATTTTGAAGCCATGGGCCACTTTGTTAGCAAAGAAAGAAGGTGGACATTGAAGGCAAGCAATGTCTTCAGCAGGAGTCTTTTCCTAAGACTTAGAGGGAATGGTCTAGCAGAAGGAGGATAAAAGTGTATGCCACCTTCAGGTGGTACTGGGATTTAGAGGCGTTGGTTATCTGTGCTCTCATCAGGAGAGGACAAAGCTCCTAGCTTGTAGAGATCTTGAGGGGTTGCAGTTTTAGCTCTTCAGGCTGGCTCAGGCTGTTGTCCAGGGGCCTGCCTGTGGCTTAACACTCAAAAACGGTCCTAGACCTAGAAGTGTTTGGAGCTAGTCTATCTCATGATGTTGTCTCAAAGTGTGTATTTTCTGTATCTTTGATGCTAGTGGTCAAAGAAGATACACACAATGGCTTTGAGAACTGACCTATATGCCACTCTGAGAGGAACAGAAAGATTGCCTTAGATCACATTGCTTATCAATTAAATAAATCAGGGCCTTCAACTTAATTTTGTGACAAATTTTCAACTCTAAACAAATCACTACTCTCTTCCTCTTTCCTTCTTTCTCATAGTCCTACAGAGAGAGTTGAAGTATAAGAATCTATTGAATGCAAAGCTTTGTTACCTGATTGTGTACAGATATTAAAAATGGGATGACATGGTGACGTATTCATGGTAGGGTCAACTATTCAGATTTTGATATAGGGCACATTTTCTTTTGTACTGTTTGTGGCACATGACAGTGATTCTCACAGAAGTAACTTTCATTTTGATGTCAAATGAGCCTTTTTACAGATGAAGTTTAGGAAGCTTGTGGAAAACGTGGGAGTTAAATCTGCAACATTTGATTCAAGGAACTCTTGCCAGTATCACCTTCATAGTAAATAAGAGCTAGGATCTTTGGACATCTTCTCCTCTCAAATTTGGATGGTTCTGGCGAGAGATCCAACTCAGGCAGAATTATGAAATTTGATGCTCTCCAGTTGGCTAGGATCTGTAGAAGAGTGAATGTAATAAATACTGGGAAATCAGGTTCTGTAGTTTGGGGACAGATTTTGAAGCATTTGGACAGGTGGACCAATATGAAAATGGGTGGCAACTAATTTAGAGGGTCATGGAGCAAACCAGTGCCCAGGACTGGCCTGTGGCAATGGCCTCAGCATTCTAGAGAACAGAACTGATGGGACTTTTATAACCAATTAGACATCAGACCTCAAGGACAATAATGAAGGAAAGATGACTCTCAATTCTTCAATTATTAAAGTATAGTGCTACTGATTTATTGCATCTCAAAACTGTGCAAAGATGATGGGTCCACAGGAATTATATGAAACAAACTCAAGGGTTTGTGGTAAATGTCAGGAATTATTCTCTGCTGTGGAATTCAATAGAAATATACAGAATTCATCAGGTATAGGATTAACCTACAGTAAGGTGAGTTGTGAATATTGCTAGTGAAGATACACTTCTTCATAAATCACTGTAAAATGCTTTAAAAATAAAATAGAATTTATAGAAGATGAGTGCAAAAGCTTCTTGCTGCTTCCTTCTATAAGGAAGATGTGTGAAGGTGTGACCCTGATGAACCCTAGGTGACAGATCATTTTATGATTGTGAGAGTAAAGCAGAGAAAGAATATTGTCTAACATTTCATGGGCTAGTGAGCCTGTACTCTAGCAGGGATAGAGGAGGGGCATTTCAGCAGGTACACACGCTTTACATGGTCCAACTCTCTTCTGAAAGCTCTTTGCAGGGGGACTCAGGGCTCTTGGGAGACATCTAGATATAAACCATAATAGACTGTGTTTCCTGGCCCTAGAAATGGGGTGCTCTGGGTGAAATAATGTCATTACATCCTAATTCACTAACTTAGTGTCCAGCTGGCCCACAGGCTCATGCTAGTTTTCAGGCCACTGAGCATGCGTGGTCTTCTACACCTAGATGAACTCACCTGATTATGGCATCCATTGGTTTTGCTCTTGCTAGTATATTAGTTTTCAGTTGCTGTTCTAAAGTACTACAACTTATTGGCTGAAAACAAAAGAAATTGTCTTAAAATTTTGCTGATCTGGCTCTCAAAATGGTTCAGTGGTCTAAAGCACCTGCTTAGGCAAGCTTAGGCAACTGCAGGGACCACAGTTCAATCTCCGGCACCACATGCTGTGCCAGCCCCACCAACAAGGACAGGCTGAGCCAGCCATTAAAAAAATTGTTGTGATCAGCTGGTTCGAATCAGCTTTAAGTTAGGCTGCATTTCTTCTGGAAGTTCTAGAGCAGAATCTGTTTTGTTGTTGTTGTTGTTTTTGACTCTCTAGTTCCTAAAAATTCCCTACATTTTTTAGCTGAAGGCTGCACATCCCTGGAAATTCCACTTCCATGAGCACAGTTTCTTTGGTTTTTGACCTTCCTGTCTGCTTTTTATAAGAACTTTTGTTTTGGGGTCATGTAGATAATCTGGGAAGATCTCATTTCAAGATCTTTAATTTAATCACAGCCACAAATTCCTCTTATATATAAATTAAAATATCGATGGGGTTTGGGATTAGGGCATGAATATCTTCTGTTGTAAGAGGGGATGTACTGTGACTACCACAGTTAGTCATATCACAGTTTACTTGAGAAATCACAGGCTGGTCCCTGGTGATACAATGTCCCTAACTAGAGTTAGGTGTACTTTCTGTGATATACTGCTCTTGGGGAGTGGACTTGGTCTGAAAGGGTCAAGGACAATTTTGCTGATGACGAAATGGAATCCAAACAGATGAATAGGAACATACTCAAAAAGAAGTGAGCCAGAGGGTAAAATGAGGTGGGATGTTTGCCAGCCAATGGACATTTGAAAAGAAGTCAACTTCTAGCATTTGAATTACTTCACGCAGAGGCTGGACTGCTTCTGTTAGGAAGTTTGAAAGGATACTCAAGATTCAGGTAAGTGATGACAGAACTCAGTGACCTTAGTCAGTCTTCAGATCCTGAATGTCTATTAGTTTATTAAATGAGTGGGAAGCAGAAGTTCTATTTTACTTAGAAGCCACTGTGACTTAGTGGTTATTACTTGATGTATATTTATAATGATGAGTCAAATTAAACTCCAAAACTTACCAACAAGAAGAAAAAGTTCCAGAGGACAAAATGGACTTCACGCCCACAACTTCCATTAAAGTTAATGAGAAGTTAATCATGTCAGTAGACATGACATAGCGGAATCCTAGAAACTTGGGGAGCGGAGAAAGGCTGAATGTGGAATTGGTTGAACCCTAATTCACATAACTTAACTTGTGGTGGAATGGGGAGGGCAAAGGACAGAGAGAGTCTATGTTGATGCTTTGCAAAACACCCTAATTCTAGCTGTGGTAGCCTTGCCTCTTAGCTTGAAGTGTTTGTCCAAATGAACCACTTCATTAAAAAAGAGTGCTTTGAGCTACTTAATAGCTTTGCTCTCAAAAACTCGAAGGTTTGGAAAAGATGACCTTGCTACAAAATTGTTCCCGTCCTGTTTGCAGTAATACCCAGCCATGCTCTCTACTTCCACCTCTACTTTCTTTTTTAACCCTTCACTCATGTTTTCCCAGTGGGAAAATGGCTTCATTTTATTCTCTCTGCTTATGAGGGGGTGACAAGGCACATGAGTGGACCACATGAAGCAGAGATGAAGGTATCTTGGCCCTTGGTGAGAGCAGAGCCTTAGAATGTCAGAGATGGAAAGTGGAGATAATTTTACCCAAAGTTCTCCTTTTTTGGGTTGAGACAAATAAAGTCCCAGAAATACAGAGAAGCACTAAAGTCTCACAAAGATGGGTGAAAGAAAAAGTGGTTAGTACCTCTTATTACCATTAGTCCTCAGGTTTCTGTGATCCTCCTATTGATGAGGGTGCTGTGTTTTACTGGTGCCTCCTGGCTTCCCTTTCCCATGTGGTTCTACAGAGTGCTTCTTGGTCTTGCCTATCATTGCAAATTTATGTATCAATCTCTGATACCTGCCTCCTTCAGGACATGCTTGGTTCTAAAGGTTAGTCTAATAGTATAGTACTTTGCACAGTTTTCTTCGTAGAAACCCTCCCCACTTTCTTTGGCTAGGCGCTGTTCATACTCTTCTCCTAGAATGTCTTCCTCATGTCTTCTACAAAGCATCCATCATCTTCCCAGGTGAAAGCTTCATTCCTTGTGAAACATTAATGACTTTCTTAAGTTCCTCTCTGAAGCTTTTATTATTTTCTAAATTGTATTACTCATGAAAATGTCTTAATGCACATGGTGGCAGGCTTTCTGAGGACAGAATTTGCACTTATAGCGGGGGGCTTGGTGCATGCAAGAAATAATAACCATAGTAACCATAATAATAATAACCACAGTAAGAACAAATGCTAACAACACTCTGCAAATGGGAGCTATTGCAGGCAATTTACATTAATTCACTCATTTAACTTCACTATCGTGACATGAGGTCACTGTCGGGGTCAAGGACATTGTTCAGGAGCACCCAGCTAGCAAGTAATTATATCAGAATCTGGACCAGGGAATCTGACTTCAGAGTCCAGCCCTTAATTGCCACTTGGAATGGTTCACATACATTTGTTGAAATGTCTACATCTTTATTCATTTGTACCCAGGCCTGCCTTTGCATCCATATTTATCTCTGTCTCTCTGCATCTCTTCCCCTGTCCCTGTAAAGTATGAATGAAGACATTTGCTCAGAGGAGAACTCCTCTGAATTAAAGATAGCAATTTTAATATGAACCAAAGCTCTGAGTACTGTGGGTTGTGCTGTCATCAGAGAACGTTGAGTGAGAAAGAAGGCACTTCCTGTCCAAATCCCCTCACCTCACACATGTGCAGGATTTTCTGGGGAATGAAAGCGAGAGCCACATTTTATTGTTCATTATCTCTAAATGTTCTTGGCTTTCCTCTTTGCCCCTGGAGACTCAGCAATGACACTGAAAAGCGCAGCCCATGGAGGCTATAACCAGGCTGAGTCTTCACATGAATAAATATTAACAATATCTGGTTTTCCTGTTACCTTATCAAGATAGGTACCAGGAACTTTAATAATTAATTAAATTAGGACTTTAAAATTGTTTCCCTTTTAGAAAGCTTGGTTCTGTTAGCTATCAATTAACATTGATGGCTTTGGCTCTCCACTCAGCATGCTTCAAAAACTGGGGAATGGAAAGCACCGCAGTGTGTTAATGGAGCCATAATACACGCGGCCTAATGAAGCAGAAAGGCACTGTTTACCCTCAACACTGTAATTATTTAAGAGCTTTGAAAATCCAGTGTCAACTTGTATGCTCACCTATCACTTTTTCTTATCTGGAGTGATGCATTTAGTGTTTTAGTTCAACTCAGTGGAGGTGAGCTGAAGACAAATAGCTGATTACAGATTTCCATTTACTAAATTCTTTCATCACTATGAAAGGCTGAGCCTTTGCGAGGTGCCTCCTGGTAACGTTTGGTGCTGCTGTTGAGGAGAGTCCGGCATGGGATAGCCCAGGTCAGGAGTGAGGACCTCATGTGTCCTAACATCCACAGGCCTTAGAACCTAGTCTCAGCATGGCGTCCACAGGCATCGTGGTTGGTGATAAGATTTCTGCGCTCAAATCCCGGCCCCACTCTTCCTGACTGCGTGACCTCAGGAAGGCTGCTGGGCCTCTCTGTGATTTCTTTTCCCAGAAATAAAAATAGAATTATAAAAAACGATTATTTGTTCAACTAAGCGTCATCTTGCTCTGTTCACATAGAGGCCCATCTAAGAACTGCCTTGTACAGTCCAAGCTTAGAAAGCATCCTGATAAATCAATTCAGGGAGCAATCGCCACATTTGATATTGAATATCTGATTGAACTCTTTTTTTTTTTTTTTTTCTGATTGAACTCTTGGTGACATCGGATTACCTGGGCTACCTTCAGCCAGAAGCCTGTTAGATGGGATGGGTTAAAATTTTGCATGCTTCTATCTGGTCATCTGAACAACTAATTTGAGGGCAATAAATGCAATATAACAACTATTGTTGAATTCTTCTCATTTTGTTTAGTTCAATTCTATAACACTTGTAGTAGTTTTTTATTATTATTTTTATTCTCTTTAACTTAAAAATATACCCCAGACTTTATATCTCCGCTTACTAATTTTCCACTCACTATTTTTACTTTTTATCTTTTTTTTTCCCCTTTTGTTTTTGCTTCTTTTCTTTTCTTGAGATAGGATCTCACTATGCAGTTCAGGCTGACCTCAAACTTGCAGTAATCCTCCTGCCTCAGCCTCCTGAGTACTGGGATTATAGTCGTGCTTTTCTTCTTGGCTATAAATTCTTATTTGTTTTAACTGCATTTAGAATTGAACATAGTTATATACTGAAGTCTTTCTTCTCCAGTAGCAATGGGATTTTGAATAAAATTTATTTTCACTCTTCAACTTCATTCCAGCTACGGTTTTCTTTAACATCTGATGGCAGTAATGAGCCTCCCTGTGTGGGGTGGTCATTTACACTAATGTTCTACCGGTGGAACACTCAAAATGGTCCCAAACATGCACAAAGAACTCAGCAAATGCTAGCTACTGCTCTTTCTCAACGCTTTGTGCCATATTATGTGGTCTCCAAACAATGTTAACAATCACCACCCACCTTAAAGACATCAAGGCCCAAACATTGGCAGATGAGAAAGATGAATAGCTAGGAACAATAACATTGCATTCCAGCTCATCTTTGTAGTTGCCTCTGGTAGCCACCAGTGAGTGGATATCTACTTCTTCCTCTGTAAAGTGAGAGGGGAATTTTTCCTGCCTGACTGACCCTTGCACCTACCAGGAACCTTAAGGACATGTCAACAAGAAAGGAATTGGAAAATGTGTGGGAACATTGCTTGGTCAAGGATCCTAAGCAAGAGATGCTGCCCTGAGTGCTCTAAGCGGCAAAAGGACTCAGAGTATGTGCACTACGTAGTGTCAAGATGGAACCATGACCACCATACAATGCCTAGTAAATAAAGGCATGCCTTGGTCTCACTGTGGTTCCCCAAAGTTCATGTATGAGGAACAATTTCCAAAGGCATATGTTAATATTATTCAGAGGTAGGGTCTTTGAGAGAAAATTAGGGTGGAAAGAGGTATCAGGAGCAGGACCCCTAGGATGACATCAGGGGCTTCATAGGACAAGGAAGATGGCCCTGAGCTGCTGTGCTTGCTGTGTCCTGCCACAGGGTGTTCTCTGTCATGGTACAGTGCAGCAAGATGACAAGCAGAAGTATGGAGGATGAGTACGGTTGTTCTCAGAGAGAAAAGCAATGGAGGCCCCTGAGCGCTGGCTCACTGGCCCATAACATGTGGTCAACAGGCATTGCCCATCATTATTATCACTTAGATATATGAAGTAAAGGCGGATGCATCTGGGTAGGCAGGTTGCCATCCTGAAGAATGAAGAATGGTCTTTACCTTGTAAGTGGTGGGAGCTGCAGAAAATGCATGTGGAGGACAATGGGTGGTCTCTGCTCAAGGCACAGATGCTGCATTTTCATGTTGCTGGGAGGATAGCTCTGGAAAAGACTAATGGGCCAGGGGCTCTTCTTATTGTCCTATGGCCTGGGAAGTCCAAGATCAAAGCTCAATGAGGACTGATCTCTGCTTTCAAAGTGACACCATGTTGTCATGCACTGTGTGGCCCAAGGTGGAACAGTGAAAAGGTCTAGATGATGTCCCCTAGTCCTTGTACAAGGTCACCAATCCTATCTTGAATTACCCAACTCTGGTAGTGTCGCATTTGGGACTATATTTCAACACAAACATTCAAGGGCAACAGGAAAATCATTCCCTCACTCTGGGGCTTCATTGCCTTCTATTGGAACGAACACCATGCCTTTCTTCTTGATCTCACACTGAGGACCTATCACTTAGCTGGAAAAATTCCTATACAAGTAGCCCTGCCCATGTTTGTTTGTGGGAATGAGAGCAGGTCTGAATATCAGGGACAGGAAAAAAACCTAAGAGCAGCAGATCATGAAGAGAGCAGGACAGAAGTGGAGAGAAAGCCACATGTGTCAGATTTGCCCTGAGTCCTCTAGAGTTTGCAGTTTTTGGATGATGAGGTGTCCTACACATTGCTCTTATCCCTGGGCAAGAAGGCTCTGTGACTCAGAGACAGTGCCTGTCCCCCACCACAAGCTACTGACAGACCACCTCTGGCTGGGTTTTCAAGGTCTGCTTTGGCTAGGGACCACTGCCCAAGGGAAGCCTAGAGGCTTGAAGACAAGCCAGCATTCCCTACAGATGGACCTGTCTTGCGACACTGTCATGCATCTCTGAGGAGACCTGAAAAGCAGACAGTCAGCCTCGCCCTGAGGCCTGACCCTTATGCTCAGGTACTGCTGCCCACTTGCCCAAGGAAGGCAGGCAGTGATTACTCATGGTTATACTGACTTCGGGGCATCTGGAGTCTAAAAGAATGATAGAATCGTTCTGGGTGATTTCTTTTTCTTGCAAACAGAAATCCTCAAGTGTACAGAAGTTTATAGACACCTTTCTGACTAGGCCCTCAGGAGTGCCTCTGGACAGGCTCACAAATTCACACATCTTCATTCAGCTGGGGAGACAGGAATATGATTGCCTTTTGGCAAACGTTTCACTTTGTCTTGAGTTGTATAACGCATCTTGTCTTCTTTAGCTGAGACCAGGAACTGACTATTAGAATGTTTGGCTATTTGTAAGTGTCCAGAATAAATTCATAGGTTTGTGTGCACATATCTTGAGGTGGCATCTGCCTTTTCTTCTCTTTCCAAGTTCTATCCATTGCCCACAATGTAATGCATGTTTATTTCAAGGTGTTTCCAAGGTGAAGCCCAAATGTTCAGGGTTGATTTTTCTCAGAGTGCCTCAAGCTTCATACATACTCAATCTCCTATCCCTAACCCATCTAATTCTGCTCATCCCTTTGCCTTTTCCATGTCCTTTTCTGCCCCCAAATCCTTCGCCAACATTGACTACTTTTAGAAATCAGCCTCAGTAGAGACTATTTCCTCTTTGCAGATTTTACTGTTCACTTCTCTAATCAAAATGATGTCTTCAGTGACCTCAAAAACAGTTGGTTCTGTTTAGGTTATTTACTCTTTTCTTTATTTTTTCCTTTCATTAATTCATTTGTTTCCTTCATTCCTTCCTTTATTCCTTTTCTTCCTTTCCTCCTTCCTTCCTCCACTTAAGGTCTGTTTTTTGACTTTCCAGAGGGATGGAGTACTCAATATTAATAGGCAAGTAGACAGATAAGATGTCAGAAACATGTATACACATGTCGCATTTTTCCTTAGTAGACCATGTTCATGAAAGGCAGGACCTATAAACAAAATGGCTTGGCCAATATAATAAATGAAAGGCTGAGTACTCCTCATGTTAACTGGCTGTGCAGGGCTGGGGAGATAGCTCCGTGGCTTAAGTGCCTGCCTGGCAATGAAACTTTAGGTTTCTTGCCTCTAACAGTAGATAATAAATATTCTTTGGACTTTACATTGTTTTTATTGTACAATAAGTCTAATTACTAATTTCAAGATGAAAGTTTAGGTAATCGATCTTCATCTTCAGACTTCAGATATAGTAAATGTTTGAGCAGCCAGAATTTAGCTTACAGAACAAGAACCGATGTTGTCTACCTATTTAAACTTAGGATGGTAAAAGTCTATTTACAATAAGAGCAAAAGCAAACCAAGCATCACACAAAGGATGGATTCTCCAGGCATAGTCTTAGTCACTGCTATTTACCTCCATCTGAAACGTGTCTGCTCGCCAATATTTACAAACTCGCTGTGTGGCTCAGCTAGGCATGAATGAAAACCAATAAACAAAATTGACATGGTGTAGAAGGAATAGCTATTGACCTATGCAAGCAGGTCAATAAAAGGACACTGGATTTTTAAATTGAAGGAAAGAAGCTAGCTATTGGAAGAAAAGGAAAAATTAAAGAGTCATCCAATCTTTAAGATTAAAACTATAAAAAACACTTTTTGTTCAGCTCCTTGGTCTTTAACATCTTAAGGATAGAGAGAAAACTGATAAAGTGACAACCACCTTCTGTACCCCAGGAAGTCAGGGAAGTGACATCTTAGCTTATTTCTGCTCTAGCATTTACAGTATTGAAATGTAAGTCATTATTTTCTGTTCCCCATTGGATTGTGAAATCCTTGGAACCAGGGGATGGG
>PVKN010025231.1:0-14191 GCA_004027915.1 Capromys pilorides | reverse complement strand
GCGCGCGTGTGGGGTGATGTGCGTGTGTGGTGTCTGTCGTCTCTGGCGGGGGGACTCCAGATCGGCTCTGCCGCCCCAGCTGTTATCACGGATCGGTGCGCTTATACGCATGTGCCTCCCGCGTCCTGTCCCTCTTACATAACACATCCAGTGCAGCAGAGGACGCGAGGAAACGCGACCCCAACCCTCCTAGCCCAAACTGTGCGGGGAGAGAAGGTCGGGCAGTGTCCGCGGGTGTTGGCTTTTAGGGTCGTGGCTCCCAGTGGGGAAAATGCAGAGGAGAGGAGGGGGAGGGTTTCCTCCAGTGGCTCATCTCTTCACTCTCTTTGCCACTTGAAACCATCAAACTAAAAAGCACTGCAGGGAGTAGTCCTCCGTGAAGGGAGAGCTTTCTGCTTGGGCAGATGGGGGCCTTCACCTCGGGGTACCCTGAACAGGGACGGTGCTTAGGCCGGCGCTTGCAAGAGACTGCGGTCCTGCATGCGTGGTCTGGGGGCAATGAGGAGACCGGAGGAATCCGATAGTGACTTTCGCTGGAAGCCTCAGGACACCTGTAATGGTTTAGATACACACAGGAAGCTGTGTGCAACTGACACTGCAAAACCCTTATTCTCTGCATAGTTATGTAGGCCGAAAATGAACACAGAAAAGCTTGTTTCCGGTACTTTCATTATGATGGAAAATTAGAACTGATTTTTCTCCTTCTGCCATTTTAAAGATAACTCAATTTATCTTCAAAAAATAATACTCTTCCCCACCCTCAAGGCTAGACTTCGCGAATTCACAGGAGAACTGTGTTTTCCAGCGTACTCAGAGCCCTAGTCAAGGGCTATTGATTTTGTCCCTCCGTGCAGTTGTTTATTTTGCAGTGAATAATCAAGCCCAGAAATTACTTGAGATATTAATAAGATTCATTTTAATTAAATTTACAATGATCTGTCTTTCTAGAAGAAGGCCATTTAACTTTATTAGAAGCATTTCCTCTCGGTATTCAGTAATATTTGGTGACATTTGTCCTTGAACAGATCAAGATGCTTTGAGTATTTGCATATATATTCCTATCTGTGAAGCGTTTAAACCTTGTAACACTGCCAAAGCAAAATTTTAACCAAGTGGATTGTATAATGAGTTAGACTGGTTTTGATTTTTAGGATGCTGGCCAAATAGTTTGTCAAAATAGACATGGTTTTGTGTGTGTGTGTGTGTGTGTGTGTGTGTGTGTGTAAAATGGATATCATTTCTACTGGAAAGAGAAAATTCCTGTGAAACCTTAAGGAGTTCCAGTCCCAAATTACAAATGTGCATTTTTGTTTTGTTTTCAGCTGAAAGAGATTTACCAATATCTACTTAATGACATTGTGCTTCAAGTGTCATAAACCCATTTCACCACTAGGTTTGAAAACATGCAATCTATTTCTGATATGCAGAAAAATATTGTATTACCAATGTGAATCGTTGGAAAGTTGTCTGATACAGTTTCTTACTTTAAGCACAGGTGGAATATAAAATAACATTTCTGTAACAGGTATCTGTGCTTCTGTTATGGTGTTTGTATCTGATATGGTTGAATTTATTAGACTCTGCTTATATTTACATATAGGTGTCTAAGATTAAATCCAAGTAAGATTAATTTGGGAACAATTGGGAATGGGAGTATGTAGTAATGGCACAGATTTAAAATTTAGTTGTTTCATTTTTAACTGGTTAGGTTCTTGTGGAGCTATTTGGTGAAATATTTTTAAATTAGGTAAGACATTTCTATGTCTCTATGAAACCTGAAATGTGAAAATTTTGCTGTGTATAACGTACTGCATGAGGAAATACTGCTACTTGGCTACCTGTTAATCGGGGCAATCTTTTGATTGATCAGACTCCTTTTGCATGAGATGTGTTTATAGACGTTGTTGTTACTATGAAAACAAAACAGAAGGCAGCATCTCTGCAGGCATGCCACGGGGATGAGGACGCATGTGTGAGCTTGAGCTTCTGGCGTCCTGACACTATGCAGAAAACTGGGTTGGATCTTTTATGCTGATTTGGTTTACAATGAAGAATCTTATTAAAAAATTACCACTTTACTGAAAAAAGTGGGGCTCTTTTCAACAGCAACAACAGATAGCAAGTGTTTGTGTTAGTTTTAGATTTTTGAGTCAGCACAAGTGCATAGCTGTAGTTAATTTGAAAGCTTAAACATAGGGAAAGTAGATTTAAAGACCATAGAAAATATTGGTTGGCCCAGGTGAAAGTGTACTCCTCTAAGGAGTGAAATACTCGGTCTGGTACCTGTTATAATATGAAAAAGGGACAGAGATCAAATGGCTGTATACTGTCATGGATTAAAACAGGCTGGCAATCTCCTGTCTTAAAAAAAAAAAAAGACAGTTTTACATTTTAGTGCGTATTCAACATCAGCAGAACTCTCTGGTGGTCTATACTTTAGCCCTGTAGGTGGAGAAGTGGTTCACAGTTTAAATCTCTACCTGAACTATTCCATGATTGCTTCTAATTCATGAAGTACTATATGAATTTGTCACATATTTTGGCTCAACCTTGGTATATGTTAGAACGCTTATAGTGATATTATAAAAAGGAGCAGAGAAGTTTGCTAAGTCAACTTAGAGGGCTGCAGGCTTTCTAAGGAACTTTAAACTGTCCACAGTTCCTGGGTCCTGGGTCTGCTTAAACCACATAGGTATGCTCTTGATGGAGAAAAACTTCAGTGAATGTTCATGTGAGAGCAGAGGGGTGAAGAAACACAGGAAAAATTCAGGAAAATAAGATTTTGCAGATTTACAGGAAACTGAATGGTAGTATTATGTCCTATTTATGCTTGACATTTGATGACAAGTGAAATATTTCTTCCTATAGTGCTGCTTGTAGCAGTGCTGGCAAAAAAGAGATTGTAAGTTAGTATCTATAGCTATGCAGAGGCTTTAATTTGGGGAAGATATTTGAGGATTTCATTATTGTGGCAAAGGTCCAAAATATGTATGTGAAAAAGTAATGTTTGGTTTCTCTGAGGTGAACCATGGATATAAGCGTTCTTTTGCCATAGGCCTATGCTGGCTTCAAGACTGCAGTAGGCTAGAATCAGAGCTGATGGCTATTTGGGTCAGTACTGTTCTGAACCAAAAATTTGTCAGTGTTAACATGTGCTTCCATGAGCTGCCATTTGAGGCATGAAGTGTGATAAAAAAAAAATAGGGTGAGTAAACTTTTTAAGAAGTTTTACAAGAAGGGGCACATTGCCGTTAATCAGCCTCAGAGTATTCATTCTTGCTTTAAACAACCCATCTCATCGTTCCTGCTGCTTTCTGAAGCAGTTCTGGAATGCTTCTCTTGTGAGTGTCTTGGGTACGTGGAATCGAACTGAGGACCTTGTACTTGCCAGTCAGGCGCTACACTGCTGAGCTACATCCCTGACCCCTGTTGTGAGTATCTTTAGCTGAGCTGTCCTGACTCCCTTA
This sequence comes from Capromys pilorides, assembly GCA_004027915.1. Lineage (NCBI taxonomy): Eukaryota > Metazoa > Chordata > Mammalia > Rodentia > Capromyidae > Capromys > Capromys pilorides. The sequence goes on along the minus strand of PVKN010025231.1, from coordinate 10,724 downwards.
ATGTCCTGAACTGATTCAAAACACTTACCTTTTATGGTCGTTTTTGACTTGGTGGAGGAGCCGGAAGTTGCACAGTATCAGATCTGATGAATAAGGCAGATGAAGATACACTGTAATGTTTTTATTTGGACAACTTACCTTAAATATTGGATCAACCCCCAGCCCCTGCGCCTGCTTACCTTGAATGTTGAATTTAAGGTAAATGAAGGACAATCACAATATATGAATGCTTAAATAAAAAATGTACTATAGTAAGACACATTTCCATTCATTCTCCTTGAAATCCTCCCCCTCTTTGAACATACTTTTCCTGTCCTTCTTGACAATGTGTCTTTTATTGCAATAAGTATTTTTTAAATTTAAGCTTTTTTGCTGGGGGGGGGGTCTTTTTGACACAGGATCTCACTATACAATTCAGGCTGGCTTTGAACCCTTTTTTTTTTTTTTGTGGTACCAGGGATGAACTCACTGTGCAGCCCAAACTGAGCTTGAAGTCACCGCAGTCCTCCAGCCTCAGCTTCCTGACTGCTGGGGTTTCAGGTGTGTACCACCTCACCTGGCTCATCATCTGGTTTGACTGCGCTTTATATTCACTAAAACATGAGCTCTTTCCCATGAAATTAAAGTAGAAGTTTCAACTGTTTAAGCCTGTTTAAAGAAAGGAAGACAGAGAGATAAAAATGATGTTTGTATGCCTGAGGTTGATTTTGGGGCAGAAAGTAGGTGAAAGTGTGGCCTAACCTGCCTGGGCCCAAGGCTGGTTAAGTGCAGTGTGTAGGGTTAATCTGGTCTGAGTGTGGTGGCTTGTGCTGCCTATAATCCTAGCCTGAGGAGGTTTAGGAAGGAGGAGAATCATTAAGTTCAAGGCCAGCCTGGACCACATAGTGAGACCTTGTCTACCCACCCCGCCCCCCCAAAGAAACAACCAACCATAAAGTTAATCAGGGCAGTCATGGTGGTGCAGGTCTAAAATCTTAGCCCTCTCAGAGGCTGAGACAGGAAGATTGCAAGTTTGAACCCAGCATAGAGATGTGGCTCAGTGAAGGGTCCTAGGTTTAATCTATAATACTGTTTTAAAAAAGTTAACTCAGGTCTACATTTTGGAATTGTCAATCATACGTACGAGTTCTTCCTTCAAAATACTAAGACAGGTCTTCTGTCAGTGTTGAGCAATGCAGTTTATTCATGTAGTCATTCAGGTATTTTCTCTGGGTCATATTTGTGTCTGTGACACCAAAGGTACAATGATGACTCAAGTGAGAAAAGGAGTTCATCATCCTTGACAGATTCTGCTCACTCTGTGAGCCATTATGCAGTATGACATTGGATTTAAGTGCTGTGGGAGACACATAAAAGATGCATGGTACCTCGTGGGAGCCTGGAGTCCAGTAGATACGAAGAGTGGCTAGGGAGGAGGCACTGGCAAGCCCCCTGGGTGTGGGGGTTACAGCTCTTCCAGGAGCCGAGAGCAAACCAGCAGGTTGGAGAGCAGATAACAAGTGAGAGGTGATTCTAGATAAGGTGGACCGTGTGGACAGGGCCTTGGAGGCAGGCTGACCGCAGGAATTGATTATCCAGTGTGGCATAGATGGGGAAGCTCCTAGTCAGTCAGGACCTGTGATGACCCTATTGTTAGCTGTGGTACAGCCTGATCTTTGGAGAGGGATTTGGGTTCGATAAACAAATATCTACCAATTCAGAAGTGATAACGAGGTCATAGAGTGAAATAGCCACCCGATCTTGGAGCCCTGCAAAAGCTCGACCTATGTATGTATTGCTAACCAACTAACGAAAGCAACATTCAGTCCGCCACAGAATTTTTCTTCATGATGGTTAACATCAGACCTTTGGAGAAATTTAGATTAGCATTTGTTTTTTAACTGTCCATATGATTAATAGTCAGTGTAGCATGTCATGCTGTGAAGGAAAAGAGAAGAAACAAAGCTTTGTGAAAATAAAATCCAGCTCCCAGTCTTATGTTTTGTATAATGTTGGGAATTTAGTCATTTTTAAGTAGGAGCACATTGCATGTTAAAGGATGACCATGCTCCCCAATTTCACGGGTGTTGCTATCTAGAATAAAGTAGATGAAACTTTGTTAAGACTCAAAGTAAAAATAAGAGCGTATGTGGAGGCTATCTTTCGCCTGGATGGACAGAGAAGAGGGTCACTATGGGAGGAAGTGTGGGGTGGAAGGACCTAGGGACACAGGAGCCTGGGACTCTGCAATGGGACAGGGTTTCAGGTCCTGTGGGGCCTTCAGACTCCTGCTGAGGAAGCTGGACCATCACTTAGGGTTTGGCCCCCAGGAGTACTGCTCTGAAGTGTGTGTTTTGGAGAGATTAGGAGGACCTGGGGGATGACTATCTTGGTGGCAAGGAGATATCCGGTTGCTGAAAGTCCAAAAGAGAAGTGAGGGAGATCGATTCTACTGCATGACAGTGTGCATGCTATGGTCTTGTTAGTGGGTATCTTGAAAGGACCTCAAATGCAAAACAATTCCCAAAGTGATTAAAGTATTTTGTTAAAGACAGGCAAATGTATAAGTCATGGCAAGTTTGAATAGCCATTTAAATAGAACCCTTCTTACTTTAATCTACCATACCACTTTTTACTCCAGAAAATATTCACCCATAGAGTGATAGCTGGTCAGCAAACACCGATGTATAAAAATATTTATATTTTAATTAATTAATTAATTTATTTATTTTGGTGGTAGCAGGGATCAAACTCAGGACCTTGTGCTTGCCGGGCAAGCACTTATTATACTGAGCTAACTCCCCACCCAAAAATGTTTATATTTAAAAATTACAGGGTATTTATATTCTTAGTTGCAAATGTTTAAGGAAGTGAGGTGATGCATGGAATGGTTCTTACTTGGTACCCAGTTGTATCTCACTAGTGACAATATTGGACAGATAGAAGGGTGTTGTATATTTGAAATGCAGTGCTTTGTTTGGCAAAGATTTACGTAGTGGTTTCGTTTTCTTTAAAAAGAAAGCAGGTTATCGAAGCTCTTATTTGCATTGTGGCAGCTTCACTAGCTTTCAGAAGCCTGGCAGAGAGGTGGGACTTTTGCAAAGTAGGCCACAGGTAAATGTGGACACGTTTGCGTTTATATTTGTCCTGGGATCTGGATGCTTACATGTGTGTACAGGCGCGAATGTGCTCACACAGAAAAAGCAGTGTGTGATACTCAAAATATAGTGCACATTCTCATCTAGGTAGTTGCAAAAACCGTTTGTTTGACAGTGGAGATTATGCCTGATTTTATGTAAAGAAAATTATAGGAAAGGTAATTTAAATTGTAAGTAGCTTTGTTCACCGAAAGGCTAGATTCATTTGAAATGTGTTTTATTTCTTTTGGAAGCCAGACAACTAGTTAAATAGTGTACATATGAAACGCTAATTTGGCTTGTTAATTGGTTGCAATTAAATTGAGGTTATTTTATACTGCTTAATTGTCTGAAAATTACATGTGTGGCCACGCATGTGTAATGCCATGTGAGGCAGGATCTGGAGGTGCTGCAGAGGGGCATGGGCAGGATGTCGGGTCTGGTCCATTCTCTGCAGTGAACTTTCTGGGAAAACTTGGAAGCGAGGCATCCAAGCTCTCCAGCCCTCATTTGGAAGTAGAAGAGACAGGAACAGATGGCTGCTGCAGCCTCTTCCAACTCCTGTTCTATCAGTATATAAATTCTACTTTGTAGTTAAAGAGAATGCGTTGTCATTTTATTCTGTAATTATAGTATTATCAGGATGAACTAAACACTTAAAAAAATCAGAACAGTGCCAATTTAGCAAAGCTGTCAGAAGGAGGGGAATGCAGATTTAAAGAGCTGTTGTCCGGTGCCAGGCTCCGGAACAGCCATGCTAGAGTATCTTAGTTCACAGAGCTCCTGCAGCCGCCCTGAGAGAGTGTGGTATCATCTTTCTTCTTATACTTAAGGAAACTGAGATTCTTTTTTTTTTTTCAGGACCGGGGTTCAAACTCACAACCTTGCACTTGCCAGACAGGCACTTGTGCCACGGAGCTATCTCCCTGAGATTCTGAAAAGTTAGATGGTTTTTTGAAGTCAGTGATAGACACTATGGATCAGGATTTGAACTTGGGACTATTTCCTTGAAAGCTGTTCTGGACGCTGTAAGCAAGCGTAGTACTAAAAAAACAAGGCCAACCATTGTTATTGATTAGCGCAGTGTTCGCCTCAGCAGTATGTAGGAGTGTACCATGGATTAAAAGTTCAGTCTAGAGGTTAGGAGCTGGAGTTTAAAGTCACAACAGGGTGAATTCCAGCTCTCTTCCTAGTTAGAGGTAGTGTAGCAAAGTCACCTAACCTCCTCGAGGTTACAGAAAGAGGATAAAACCTGTTTGAGGGCCACTGGGAAATTTTGATGAGTTTCGTGCACCTCTGTCTCAGTGAGTGCATGTGGTGAATGTTTAATACACGACAGCGATGGTTAAGCCAGGATTAGACCAAAAGGGAAACACAAAAGAACTCCAGTTGTTGGGACAGTAAAATATTACTTTAATGTTTTCTAACGGTCCATTAAACTCTTGTTTGAAGGGATGGTTTGAAATAAAAAATAGAAGTGTTCACAATGTGTGTGGTTTTTGACTGTTAAGAACTGGAAACACCAATTAAAATCTTGGTATTTTTCATTGCTAGCAGGCAGTGTGCTATACCAATGAAGTGAACTAAATTCTCTGGTTCTGGAGTTTTTGGTCTAAAAATAGCCTGTAGAGCCTGAGTTACCCAACTTGAACTGGGTAGGAGTCAAGTGCCAAGGCAGCGATGCTGGCTCCAGTGCCTCCGGCCTGCTTCAGAGACATCACGAGGGCGTTTGTGGGCCCTCTGGCTTTAAAAAAGCATTGCTGTTAACAGAGATTTCTGGTCTGGTGAAGGTGCAGTTGTCGGTGTTTGGTGATTCATCAGTGGACAAACTATTGATAGAACAAGACTTGCTCTCATGGAGTTTACATTCTAGTAGACTGATTTAGAACTGTCTTCTGGCAGCCAGTCATGGTGCCATGTTTCAGCGTGTTCCAGGGTTCCCTATGTAAGATATATGAAAGCTGTACTGAAATATTCCAGAGACATGTGTGCATGTACAAGGTCTACCAAGAGACAGATATGCACTTCAGGAAAAGAAAAACTCATATAAATATTTCAATACTAAAGTTATTGGGCCGTCGTGAGAGTCAGATGCTTTCCTTTGGCCTCTGCATTTACAGGAGGTGCTCAATGGTGGCTGGGAGTGCCCAGACATTCATCAGTCCAGGGAACTGTTGTACGGGTCCCCGTGGTCCCTGTGGTTGCTGCGCCTGTGTTCTCAATTTCTGCTCTAAGGGCCAGCAGTGTGGTGGGTTTCTCTGAGATACAGGACATGCTTTCAGGTCCCCAGATGAAGGTAATGCTATCTGTTGAAAAAATTGATACTATTTTTTCTAAAGTGTTTTGGGTGGATTCTATATATAGCTATATGTATATGTTTATATCTATTTGTATCATCTATCTCTATCTTGATCTTGATGTCTTATCTCTCTGTATCTCCATCTATCTCTATCTCCATTTATGTCTATATCTATATCTATATATTTATATCAATGTCTATATATTTATATATTTATTTATTTTACTATTTAAAAAAAATTCTTTGATCTGGATCAACATAGTGGCCTTTTGTCCTTATAAGATCCTGTCGTGGTATGGGGAAGGAGGAAAAAATGTATTTTATTTTATTTATTTATTTTTTAAAGAATAGCTATTTATTTATTTATTTATTTATTTATTTATTTATTTATTCATTTAATGGCTGGCTCAGCCTGCCCTGGTGGTAGGGCTGGCACAGCATGTGGTGCCGGGGATCGAACCGCAGTCCCTGCAGTTGCCTGAGCTTTCCTAAGCAGGCGGTTTAGACCTCTGAATCATCTCACTGGCCCAAAAATGTATTTTAAAATGATATTCTATTATAAAATCTTATTCTGTTCATAGATTTATTAAAGTAAGGTCACTACAGGTTCTATTTGGAATTTATAATTTTAACCTCCTTTAAATGAATTTTTCATTGTTTTAACCTGATGCATTTTGTTATAAAATTGCAGTAGATTTGGATGGTTTGCCCTTTCCCTGGAGGGGGCTGGACACAGTATTGGGCAGGCAGCGAGGCCCAGTAGATATCGCTGGATGCTTGCTGTCCCGAGAGCTTGTCTAGGTGCAGAGTGAGGTGGGTGGGGTGTTCAGCCAAGTGAAGCAAACGCTCATTGGGCAAATCCTGGCCCGTCTGTTTCAGTAGCCAGGGTCCGTTCCTCTGCTCACTGGGGAGTGCCTCTTACCAGTTTCAGTTTCAAAAGAAGCCTTCCAGAAAATAAGTTTCTTACTTACAGACTCAGCATTCACCACCACCACTGTGGACAAGGCATTCCAGGCGCCAAACTTGGTCTATTTTCATTAAGCAAACAGATGGACCCATTCTGAGGCATCCAGTAATTGGATGAGAGAGACTGGGGTTCTTGCACACAGCAGATTTTCTTTGAGTGTCTTTTGTTCAGGGAACTTTGAGAAGGAAAGTTGTGTGAAGGTGGCTGTTTCTCATGGCTATGGAGTAGGGGGAGAGTTAGTCTTGGTTGCCCTGCTTGGATAAATTTGGGATAGAAGAGGAATATATCTCATATTCCATTTCCTCTTGCCCCATGGAGGCAAAAAGAAATGGAGGAAGAAAGGCTGGTAGTGAAGTTGTGTCTTGTTACACAAAGCTGGTGGTGAAGTCTTCTGTCCTTGCTACCTGCCAGGGCCCCATGGGTCAATCATGATGGCTGGTTCAATTTGTGGATAGGTCACAAGAGAGTCTGGCTTTCAATTATCCATGGAACAATGATCAAACTTTTTTTTTTTTTTTTTTTAACTGATGCTTACATGTGCAGTAAATTGATCATCTGTATCAGGGAAAAATCTAGAGTTATATAATCTCTGGTTGTTTTCTTGTCATTGGCTGTATACTAGTGTTCATGTTGGGAGAAATACGAACACTGTTTAGGTAAAATGAAGAATTCAGATGTCTGTTCTGATTTGGCAAGGATGTGCTCATTAAGGGCTCTGGAGGCCCCCAGAACAGTCAAGTCTAAGCCCTGGTGCCCCTAGTTCATTGCCTGCCTCACTGATTTTCACAGTGACTCAGGCCAAGTGACTATACCTCTGTTATGTATCTTCGTGTCTTCGTCTGTAAGAGGGAACCACTGTTCATAGCACCGCCTTCCCTCCCGGGAACAGATCAGGGTAACATAAGCTAACAGGAGGGGTTATTTTTAGTGCGTGAAGCAACATTAAATTTTGAGAATAATTCAATTGCTGAAAAAAATTTGACACATAGCACTGAATTAGTGACAGGAGTTACTAGGTTACTATTGATGTAGTTTGCTGTAGACATGCGCAGTTGTTTTCAGAAAGACAGTGGTCAACAAATCCACAGATTGTTAGAATAGGCCCTGGTGGGTTATTCTGTATAGGTTATTAAAACATATTTGTAATAAAATATCATCATAGTTGTATGTCGCACCCATAATCTATCACAACAGATCTAAAAGAAAAAGAGTCCAAAACACATTTGGCTTTGAATGTGTAATATGTTTAGTTCAGATGATCTCAGTAATGTTTGTGATGAACCTGCTGCCCACATTTAACCAAGTGTAGCCTTTAAATTGGGCCAAGTGGCTGAGCATATTCTAAGTAACCTTTTAAAATAAATCACCTGACAGGATCTGAAAATAATTGGATGCTAAGTGTGCAGATTGGGTTTTCTAGTGGGCAAACTCCAAATTTGTTTACTTATGAGCGGATTTTTACTATGTTTGATGAGAATTTGTTAATGTTAAATCTAACAGTGTCTGAAGATCACCATGATAGATATTAATAATGGATCTGGAAAAACCCTCATTCTAGCAAATAATCCTGTAAATTTATAGTGGGAACAAACTGCCCTGATAGCTAATATATATATATATATATTATATATATTATATATATTATATATAATATATATATATATATATATATATATGTTTAGCATAGGGTCTACAGGGTCTCACATGTGGATCACACTTGTAGTGATCCTTTTTGTTTTCAGCCTCCCAAGTGCTGGGACCACAGGCTCACCATCTCACCCAGTCTCAATCCCTGTCTCGGCACCCCGGGAGCAGGGCCAGCATGGAATACTGGAGATCGAACCCTGGTCTCTGCATCTGCCTAAGGAGGTGCTTTAATCTGTTGAGCTATCTGACCAGCCCTTTCCTTATATTTCTGAGTGATATAGGATGGGAGCAGTGTGAAGGAAACCTAAGACATTTTGAAATTAGTAATAAAATTTCAGTGGCTCTGAAGCCTGCTATGATTATTTAAACTATTTTTACAGCCTTAAAAGTAAATAATGCCTCAGCCTAATATTTGAGCTAACTGGTATTGGTTTAAGTTTCATATGAAATTTTTATTATATGCCACACAATTGTGTAAGCGAAGCCACTGTTCTTATTTATGTTTGACAAATATATCTAAAATCCAAGCACGGAGTGGAGGAGGGGTGAGGAAGTGGGATCGGAGGGCCTTCTGGAATGTGCAAATGGCTTGCTGCTTTGTTCAGGGTCTTCCCTGTTTCTCTTTACCACTGGGGTCTAATCTTGGTTTTGAGCATTTCTTGAGAAGTTTTTCTTCTCCCTCTCTCTGGGCTATACTTTATAGTCCTGCAGGGATGACTTATTTAGGGCATCTCTCAAAGCATCTAATTAAAATTATGCTTGGGTATAGGATCCGAGGCATGGACTTTGTCAGCTGATGACAGGACACTTTGGTGACGTGAAGTGTTTTTTCGAATTCTAGAATGAGAGAAGACCGGTGGAGACCTCATTTAACCCCCCACTCAGGGAAGAGTCACTCAGGACAACTCACCTGGGCTCGCCAGTGTTCACTCTACCTAAGCACCTTGCTCTTTGTCAGGAAGGCCTGTTCTACTTGGGCTTGTGGACTTAGGGTCATCTAGCTCTCCACAGCCATCTCACAAAGCTCACTCATTGTCAAACAAGTGGTTTGGAGAAAGCAATCACATTCATCTTAGCCATTTTTTCCCCCAGGCTGAATGTTCATAGTTTCTTCATATAGATCCCCTAGGATATAGTTTTCATTAATTCTTCAGGGATCGGGTTCTTCATGTGAGAAATTTACCACAGGAAGGTTTTTCTTTTTTTGTTTTGTTTTGCAGAAATAAATTGTTTACTTGCACTTACTCTTCAGAAAATATCTTCTTACCATCCAGCTTAGAAATGGCTTCCAGAAAAGGTCTGTGTGTGCTTGCTGAGGCCTTGGAGGTGGTGTAGCTACAGCAGAGTTGACGTGCATAGTGTCATGATGCGGCTGGATTTTACTCTATGATTCCTGAAATCCTGTTCTGTGGAAAATATATGAGAACATAAAATACAACATAAATACTAGTGGAATACGAAAGATAAAAGAAGAGTGTTACATTATTCTCATCAAAACCTTTCTAATTTCTTGTATTGATGTAAAGAGTTACAGAAAAGAAGCTGTTGATAAAAGCCAGGCAAGGAACTGAGAGAGAGGCATACTCCAGGCATAAAAAAATATAAAATGACTCCCCACCTGAGGACTGAGGAGAGGGTGGTGTAGCCAAGCCTTGATTTTGGCAGGCAAAGTGTACCAACACCATTACAGGAAGTGTCAGGAGCGTTTTTAGGGAAGTGTCTGATTTGAGGGTAGCATAAAATGCATATTAAGTGAATGTGGGTGAGGAAAAGAAAGAAAACATTGTCTAAGCACTTGTTTACCAGGTTGTGTATTTTTTACCTTATGAAATGATAGGCAGTCACAGGAGGAGTTTGATCCCTGAATATGGCAGTTCTGTGGCTTTACAAAGAATTGAATGAAGGAAACAGGGAAAAGATTTCTACATGGAAATTTCAGTGCAGAAAATTCAATTGCTGGCATAAATAGCATGGCATACTGGCCTATGGGCTCTGCCTTGGTGCATTCCTCTTACCATTGACAGTGCTGGGGATTGAACCCAGGGCACACAAGGGGGGCACACAAGCTGGCAAGCGCTCCCCATGGAGCTTCATGCCAAGCCCTTTCTAAATTTTATTTGAGATAGGGTCTCACAGAGTGGCCTGGATTGTTCCTGAACTGGGGATCCTCCTCTTGCCTCAGCCCCATGGGTGGTTGGAGTCGCAGGTGTCTCCATGTCTGCCTGGGTTACTATATCGCACCCTGCATCCTAGAAACTGAAGGATCTTAAAGATGGTGACTTTTTCCTTAAAGGTAAAGCAGATACACTCCTGGGAGATGTGTCATTGTGTTCATGTCTTGGCCAGTTATAGCTGTCTCTTCTCCTTACTACCTTTTGATCATGTAAATGACATGCTTTACTAATGCCAGACTCAACTCAAATGATTTCCATTTTAATATAAATTAGCATTTTCTTCACTATATAACTTACTATTAAAAATGGAGAAATAGAATGCTGCAAAGCATTTCCATTTATCTATACAGTACTGTATACTACCCTGAGTTTCTTTCCATCTTATCAACAACTTTGAAAATATTCTTACTTAAAATTGGTGTTACTTTTAATATCTATGAGAAAACTTTTAATTTGTCCACAGAGATTGCTTACTAGTCTATTGATGAATTAGAAGGAAGGTCGATGTTTAAGCAGGCACA
>PVKN010025230.1:0-14187 GCA_004027915.1 Capromys pilorides | reverse complement strand
ATTGATGACTGAATAAATTTGGGAATATCAGACGAGATCATGAATACAAAACTATTTTCAAACATCTATTTAAGCACTCAACAAATAAATACTGTAGGCCCCATCTAGTAAGCTAGTGAACTACTAATATAAATAAAACACAGTAATGAGCTAAGATAACAGTTATAAATAGAATTTTAAACCAGTGAAGGGATTTTCCTAATGAAAGTATAAATAAGTTGCTATAATATACAAGCAATGGTATGATAACACTTATAGGGAATCATGGAAGCCTGTAAAGAGTGAGTCATATTCCAGATAGTTCTCAAAGGATAACAGGAAGCTTTCAAGAAGAAAAGAAGGGAAAAGACCTTAGAGAAGGGGAATAATGCAAGAATTTTTTTTTTAGTTTTTATATTTTTATTTTTTAATGTACTTAGGACAGGGCCTACAGGGTCTCACTATGTAGATCGGACTCATAGTGATTCTCCTGTTTTCAGCCTCCCAAGCAGTTGGATCATAGGCATGAGCCACCACGGCCAGTCTCAATCACAATCTCAGCATGCCCCGGGGGCAGGGCTGGCATGACATGCCAGGGATCAACCCCCTGCTCCCTGTGTCTGCTAAGTAGGCACTTTAGTCTGCTGAGCTATCTGGCAGGCCCAAGACTTCTTATAATTATTAAAATTTCCAAGAACAAAGATAGCTTAATAAGGTATGAATGAAGGGTATAATATGTTACGGAGTCAAGATGAGGAAATATAAAAGCATAGTCACAAAACTAAGATATTATGGCTCCATCTCTGAGGATTGCTTCTGCAGGGTTATATATGCATCATGGGAAATGTGGAACTAAGTTTTAGTGATGCTACATTAGTCAAAGTCAGCTCTGCATCTTCAATTACATAGCACAAAAGAAATCAAGATTGATGCCTACTTTCAATCCAGGATACAATAAATGCAATTACTTTAAAATGTCTGCATCCATGTACCAAGATAATGTTCAAATAATCTATGTACTTTAAAAGAAATAGAAACAAATACTTGACATGACTATAAGAAATAAAGAAAACATTGCATCGCATGTATTATTTTGAAGTTCTCTTCATGTGCACGAGTTCCACTGGCAGTCTTTGCCATCCATCAAAATAAAGTTCCCTTTGCTATTTATCTCCATATCCCTTAGTGGCATACAGAGCCCACAGATACTTTAGTTTTAAGTCATCTGGTGTCAATTTTGATGGAATGTACCCATTTTCCAGTTGGAATTTCCATGCTCCAGTGTGTCAGCCACCCCTCTTTGTCAAGTTTCTCATGTGATGCGCCAGTCTGGTGCTGTGTGGTAGAGGCCAGGTCACCAGGCAGCATGGAGTGGGAGAGGGGATGTGTGTATGTATGGGCTAACCACTTCTTAACAATCTGGCTGGACACACAGCCATCCAGCTCTTTCCTCCAGCAGCAAGGGTGCACCAAGCCAATTCCTGAGCTTGTGACACCTGTAAGAGTGGGGTAGGGCTGTGGGGCTCTGCCCCATAGATCAGATTTTGTTTCTGGCTTCCCTGCTTGCAGCTGCAGCCTTCCTGGGTTGAGTGAGCTGGCCACCAGCCATCATTCTCCGTTACAGCTTCCTGAGTGCTGGTGGTATTCTTTGCGTGCTGCTCCTGTTGTCCTTGAGGGCCTATCCCTTATAAAAAAACATTCACTAACATCACTCTTGGGTCTTCAGGAGGGAGCTGAAAAATGCGTGTGTTCAATATCCTTCCTCTTTAACTGGAAGTCTCCAGCTCATCCTTTTTTAATATCTATGTCTGTGTATTTTATAATGTACATAATATATTTGTACAGTGATATACATAATGTATGAGGATGTAGCTATCTATGTATTGCATTCTGTAGTTCAAGTTATTTTTTCCATTCCTCACAGATAATAATGTAAGACTGTATAGGGTCAAGAACCACTGCCTCACCTCTAAGTGGTGATGTCTTCCAGGACATACAGCTTTACTTTTCTCTTTATTGTTCATTTTCCCTGAAGGTGATTTCATTTAGCCAAAATTTTAGTGACTTCAGGATTGATCCTTCTAGCCCTGGCCTCCTGGATCTAGCTCTGGATCTCCAGATCCTTCCTTGATGTGACCCTGGGACACCCAATAGTTATCTCCAACTAACATCCCAAGCAGAAGTCTCAGTCCTCTTACCCCTACCTCCCTGACAAATGGCACTACATCCATGCTGCAAAATTTTGTGGTGAGCTTGATTCTAACATGATTACAAGCTGAGGATGCAACATTAAACAAAGTTGAGAAGACTGCTGTTGTCATGCAGCTTATATTCTGGAAGGGGAGAAGAAGGATAATAAGCTAAAAAGTAAATAAATATCTCACATTTATGTTTGTTTACATTTTCCTAGGTTAAGTGCTACTGAGAAAAATTAAGCTAGGTCAGAGAAATAAATAATCAGAAGACACTGTAGGTGTGCTTCTGATATATTGCTTTCCTCCCTCCCAAATTTTGTCATTAATGTCTCCTCTTTTGTCTCCTGTGTGAGCTTCTGAGGTAAAATACATTCATTAACTAGTATTTGGTAGAGCTTGAGGTGTGTGTTAAGAGGATTTCTTCATGATAAAATAATATTTGAGAATAACCTGAAAGATGTAAGGATGCGTTACATAGATATTTGAAGAACATTCCAGAAGCAGGTAGCTGTAAATGGGAAAGGCCCCAGACGGGGTCCACTTGATGTGTTCAAGGAAAGGCAAGACTGCCGCTGCTGAAGAAGTTGAGGAGTGCAGTGGAAAGGGAAGCCTGTGCCAAAAGGGAAATCAAAAAGGAATATAAGGGGTTGGGAAATGAAGATGATTAAGATCTGTAACATCCACGTCACAGTTACCCAAAACGAGCACCACTGATCAGTATTGCACACATACACTGATTTTTAGAAAATAGATTACCACACAGAATTTGTGTATCAAAAATGGCAATTTCTGAAGTTTCTCTTTTTATGAATCAATAATGCAAAGTTAAAATGCTGGGAAGCAGCCAGCTCATTTATTAGAATCCATAGTAAGGATTTTGATTTTATTCAGAGTGAAACAGGAAGCTGTAGGGGTAGGGAGATAGCTCAGTGGCATAAGTGCCTGCCTGGCAAGCTGAAGGTCCTGAGTTCAATCCCCAGTACTGAAAATAAACGAACAAAAGATTTCAAGCAGACATTACTGAAATTACATTTTGAGGAAACCTTGCAGTCTGCTATGAAATTGCTTTAGGGAGATGAGCAGAAGCAGGGGCACAAAGTGGAGAGGCACAGGCAAAAGACAGTGCGAGCTGGTGCCACCGGCATGGCCAAGCTGAAAGCATACTGTTATACCCTGAAGATCAGTCAGCTCGGGGATGTGACTTTTCTCAGCCATGTTTCATTGCTCAGGGACAGGTGAGGATCAATGGAGATTTAGAATTGACCCAGTGGGCTTTCCTTAAGGCAAGTTTGGTGCAGAGGTGCAAACCAGCTGAAGGTGTGGCCACATGGTGACTGGAGGGTGACAGGCCATCACGGCAGTGTCCTAACAGGCATTACATCATCCTGATCAGCAGCCCCCCCCAGGGGTCACCCTTGAGTCCTCCTCGCCTTCATTCCCTCAATCATTCCATTCATAGGGGATAGGTTCTGGCCCTAGTATGAACTGCTAAATTATTACGGTAGTCATCGAACATGTCTGAAGCCCTTAAAACAACAGCTCATCTTCCCAGCGACTACCTCCTCCTTTCTTCTCCAACTCAGCCCAGGGTGCAATTTCCTTTCACCTTTCCCACTACCTCAGGAAACACCCCAGTCAGCTCCTCAGGTATTTCTAAATATCCTTCTCAAACTCCACTTGTAGCAAAAGTCCATAAAAGCCTTACTTTTCTTTGTCTCAGGCCAGAGGATCTATCTGCCCCACGCACCCTCGATCTTCTCTGTGACTTTGGAGTTAATAAAGTCTTCTTTTATCTTTTCTATCTCTTTACTGCGCCTCAAAAAAACCTATGATAGGTCTTACTTCTAGCTCCAAAATCTATCTGGACTCTTCTTCATTTTCTCAATCTGCACAGCCTCCTGTGTGGCCTCACCACTCAACCTCCCTGGATGCCCAATGTCTCAGATGTGTTGGTTCTGCCTCCATGCTCATCACCTGGTGACTACCCTTCACTAGCAACCTGGGTCATCTTCTAGCATCCGAATGTGTGTTCCTTTACACCAGCACTTCATTTATGTATATATTTTATGTATTTGGTATAGGGTCTCACTACCCACCTCAGATTTGTAGTGATCTTCCTGTTTTCAACCTCCCCAGTGCTGGGATTATGCTTCTGCAGTGGTCCCCAGTGGATACGCAAACACTTTTTGGTGTGGCATGTGCCACACCACGCCCAGACTCGGGTGGCTGGCTCAGCCTGCCTTAGGGTGGGGGCTGGCACAGCATGTAGTGCCAGGGATCGAACCCCGGTCCCTGCGCTTGCCTAAGCAGGCACTTAGTCCTCTGAGCTATCTTGCTGGCCCTGTTACACCAGCACTTCAGCAGCTTCCCATTGGACATCTTTTAATTTATGTGTTGGATACCAAGGCCCATTTACCAGCCTCCTCTAGTGATACTTTGTCTCTCTGTCTTTGTGTCTGTCTGTCTGTCTGTCTGTCTGTCTGTCTGTCACTCTCTCTCTCTTTTCTCTCTCTCTGTCTCGTTACCTTTCACAGACACACTGGCCTGTTCTCTGGTTCTCAAATATGCAAACATTTTTTGTCTTGGACTGATGAAATGTTCCCTCTGGATGGTCTGCTCCACTCCTGGCTCTTTAAGTGACCACTCTTCTGCATTCTTCATGTCCCAGATCACACTGTAAGGAAGCTCTCAGAGGAGACTTCCTTGACCATTGCAAGTACAGGCACTCTGCTCGCCTCACTTCCTTCATATCCCTTAGCCTGATGGCGTCGGTATGCATTCATTTATCTGGACAACCGACCAGAATCAACCATGCTTTCATGTATCTGGACAACTGACCAGAATGAACTGGGTGCTTTTCTTCCATTCTTCTTCCTATGCCAAGAGCAGTGATTTCTACTCATCTCAAAGAAGTGTGAACACTTGAAAAATCACTCAGCACCCCAAGAATTTTTCTCTTCCTATTTTATTTATTTTAGGGAAGGCTCTACAGAGTGTTCAGGTTCTCACTACTAGATCAGAATCGTAGTGTTCCACTTGTTTATAGCCTCCCAAGAGCTGGGATTACAGGTGCATGCCGCCTTGCCCAGTCTCAACTGGCATCTCAGTGTGCCCCGGGGTTGGGCCAGCATGGCAGGCCAAGGAATTTTTCTATGCATGTGTTATGCGTAATATTGTTTTCCACTAGAAACTGAAATATTTCTAAATATTTGTATTTATATATTCACTTCAAATAATAAATCACCATTTATGGAGAATAATTTCATTTTCTGAAGCAAAGACACAAGAGTGGTATTACTCTTCACTTTGAAATACCTTTAGCTATGTGTAGCTCAGTAGAAGATATCTGGCGTCTCAATCTTCCATAAGTTGGTTGGGTTATGATACATGCAGTAATCTGTCTTCACATGGACACAAAATGGAAAAGGAGGAATGTTTAATAGATGTATCAGAGAATAGTGCATTTCTTTAAAAAAAATATTTATGTATCTTCTTTGATAGTACACTAAAGTTCAAGTGCTAGCTTCTTAAAGGACAAATGTAATGTGGAATTTGAAACCGTGCCCATTAACCGTATCACTGGGCCAAAATTCTGTGTTGAGATTTTGACCATTCTCTTACCTATGCATGATTTTATAACTTCATGTATTGGTTGTTTGGAAAATACTGATTAACTAGTTTTCTAAAGAGTTTTCAGGCGTGCTGAGACAGCAACTGAGACTGGGCATGGCAGTGCGTGCCTGTAATCCCAGCTCTTGGGAGGCTGTAAACAGACAGATCACCATAGTCCAATCTAGTAGTGAGACCCTGAATGATCTGTAGACCCTTTCCTAAAATACAATAATAATAATAATAATGTTTTCAAATAGTCATATATTTTATTATATAATATGAAAGTAACATGTTTGTTTTGGTTTCATCAGAAAAGTCTTTAAACACTGGGAAGCCATCAAGCTGATAGAAATGATAAAAGTTTCTCCAAATTGTAACTTTCATTTGAAAGCTTCAAGTTCTTGGCACTAAATATTTCAGTTTTCTTTAAAATTATAGACTCAGGTATTTTTTTTTTTTCATTTTTGAGGAAGTATTTGCAAAATACCCATCGGAATAATTACAATGTGTCAGTCAGCTGTTCTTCCAAGAAATAATGCTCTTCTATGAGGACAAATGGCTAACTCGGCCTCCAAATAATAGCAAAGGGTTTCTCCTAAAAATGACCGTTAGGACTCACCATGCACACCTTCTACTTTATTATGAAATGTTAAACACTACATACTCAAATGTTGAGATGTGCTGAAGGTAATCCTCTCCGTGTCTCCTCGAGGACACTATTTGATGACTAAATCTGGTGTGACCTTTTTCTGTGGCTGTGTGGCACTGAAGGATGCAGTGACCACTGGCACAGCTGGGTGCTAAAAATTGCCTTGGTTCCCACTAACGTGCCAGCGGTGCTACCAGCATGGGTTTTATGCCGCCATGAGTATGGCAAAGCAGTGGGGGAAAACGAAACATTTGGAGACTGTTCTGCATGTGATTTGTCTCTCACCGATGCCTGAAAGGGCTCAGGATCCTAGACAGCCCCACTGACACTGCACATGTGGTAGGAAGTCGTCAAAATGTTTATGACATCCATGAGGGACTGAGTTACTCTATTCTGCCTTCTCCTTCTTTTCTGAGATGAGGAATCACTGTGTAGCCCAGAATGGCCTCCAATTCATGGCAATCCTCCTGCTTCAGCCTCCAGACTGTGGTAATGACAGGCATGTACCCTCATGCCCAACTGGATTATTCTGTTTTTTAAATTCATGATTACTGATTGGGCAACTGTCTCTTTTAAAAGCTGTCAACTCTTAGGATTTGTCGTTTTTGTTAGCAGCCTTTTACAAAGAAAAGTCAAGAAGCACTTAAGTAAAAGTATTACCAAAATCTGTCTTTAAGTGCTACAGACTTAAGAATCATACACAGGGCTACTACTCAACATTTACATTAAATTACTTAATAATGAAACTAATGTGGGGCCAGTGAGATAGCTCAGCAGCCTAAAGCACCTGCTTAGGCAAGCTTAGGCAACTGCAGGGACCAAGGCTCGATCCCCAGCACCACATGCTGTGCCAGCCCCACCCCCCAGGGCAGGCTGATCGGGCCATAACATAAATAAATAGTTTAAAAATAAAATAAAACTAATGTATAGAGAACTAACCAACACTAGACAAGATATCAAGGCCAACATTCTCTTTGAAGAAAAGTTAAAATCTTACTAAATAACATTTGAAAAGATTTACATAAATGAAGAGGTGTGTTTATATGCAGAAATCTTGGCAATCCCTAAACTATTCTATCAATTCACTACAATACCAAGCTAAATGTCAGTTGTAGAAGACAAACAGATGAACAGAGCGGGCATAAGCACGGCCAATGGAAGAATCACTGCACTGAAGACGGAACTCCTGAACTGAACGAGACTGAAAACGCCAAAAAATGGAGGGTGTCAAGATGTGTATGTAAATAACAGGTTGATTAGGGCAGTAAGCAGACAAGAAACTCATCAGGGAAATGCCACCTCACACCAATTAAATGGGGAGGGTGTCAAATTTGATACCAGCAAGTGTTGATGGCGAAATCAGAACTCCTTCCTACTTGGGTCCAGCGGTTTTGGAAAAACCACCTGGCGAAGCAATGCCCATGTTCTGTGCAGTTATGTGCTTGCACTCCCAGTGAGAAAGTGCAAGAGGGATCTTAGGAGGAGAAGCACGTGAGAAAGTGTATTTTTCTCAGTACAGTTTATGGGGCCAGGAAATAAGGAACAACCTCATCATTTGGTGCTTGAGGAAAACAGGAGACTGGGGCACAACAAGTTAGGAACAACGCAGACCTTAATGTAGTGCTTTGTGGAAAGGAAGGGATGTGAGCTCTGTCCGTGCTGCTTCTGCAGTGCTGTCCCTCAAGGTCTCATTGGCTGCAGGCTCGAGTCCCAGCTGGTGAGATACCAGCAAGCAGTGGCAGCTTCTGGAAGTCGGGCCTCGCCTCCCCGGCCCTTCCACAGGTGAGATGAGCAGCTTTTCTCCAGCACACCCTTCCCAAGTTCCACCTCACTGAGGTCTAAGGACAAGTTGATGACCGTGGAGTGAAAGTCTAAGTCCATGAAGCAAAATAACTATGTTCTCCTTTAAATCAACTGTGTCGGGTATTTTGTCACAGCAACAGCAAGCTGGCTGACACAGAAATGTTCTATTTAGGTGATTTGAAAACGTGCACACGTGAAACGACACCACATACCTCCAAGGACGCATCTGAATTTAGGAACAAATGGCAAACACATCGAGTAGTGACTTGTTGGGGAACAGGTGTTAGTGGGAAGAAAACCATTTAGAATGGCTTTTGGGTCTTGCTCATGCAATGCTGTGAGAGCCATGCCACAAAACAGCCCTCCCTGAAGGGAAGGAAGGAGAGCGAGGGAAAAGGGAAGGCCACACATATTGAAGAATGGGAACTGATTCTGATGATCTGCATATTTAGAAAAGGATAATTAGAAAAATTTGATGCCTAACTCTTTTATGATTAATCAGCAGCATTAGGCAGAAAACTGTAGCTCGAGAGCCGGGTGAAAATTTCAGTAATTAAGTTCTGCTGGTTTCCTGATTGCAAGTGTGTCTGCTCCTGTCCATTTGAGATGGATTTGTGTATTTTCCCCCACTATGGAAAAGTCACCTGTAAAAGAGGCTCCACATCTGCTTTTAATAGCTTGTGTAACAGTCAGTGAACAACTGCCAGTGAATTATTTCTTGTGTCTATTCTGAATTTCCACAGTTACTTCCCAGGAATTTCTCTGAGATGATAAATACAAGTCCCTCTACATTTTCCTCATGGCAATGCCTCAAATATTAAGAGGCAATTTCTTTTCTTTTCTTTCTTTTTTTTTTTTTTTTTTTTTTTTTTTTTTTTTTTTTTTTTTTTTTTTTTTTTGTGCAGGGTCTCACTATGAAGCTCCAACTCACAGCAATCCTCCTGTTTCCTGCCTCCCAAGTGCTGGGATTACAGGCGTGCTACACCGCATCTGGACTCCATCACTGGCTCAGCGCACCTGAGAGAGGGGCCAATGCGGCAGGTGGGGCCAGGAACCAAACCCTGGCCCCTGTGCTTCCCTAAGCAAGCGCTTAGTCCACTGAGCTGTACTGCCAGCCCTAAGAGGCAATTTCTGTTTCCACATTAATTAATCCCAAGTCCTTCCATCTTTTCCCCTGGGCCTTATTTATCCAACAACTTAATCAGATTATTAATATATTCTGAATTTCTCCACTTCATGGCATCCTCATCAAGGCGAGGAATTGGGTGAGATGCAACAATAACCCCATGACGGCCCAGTGTGTGTCTAATCAAGAGAGAAATTATTTACATCCCTTTCTTCCATGAGATCTCAATGATACTAACCAGTAGCAAGGCAATCTCTTTATGAATTTTAATCCTTTGCATGTAGAAATGTTAGTATTGAAAAGCACTTTCTAATCATCAGGGAGCTCGATAATGACAGAAAGGGTGTCATGGTTCTCTGCATGGATGAGTAATATGAAGGCTGTAGTACTGGCTATGGTCACCGAGCTAGTCAGTGCTAGAGATAGGACTTCTTGTTTAAAGCATGTTAATATCTTGCATAGGACACAGTATGGAGCAAAAGGAAGAACACAGCATAGGCCCAAACCACTTGGATATGGTCACGTGTTAGCCCATACATGGATAACACGCAACCATACAGGGATAACAAGACGTAGGCCACATGCTAGCCCATACATGGATAATGTACAGCCATACAGGGATAACAAGATGTAGACATTATGATGCAGGTGGAAGGAATTGTAACATTTTCTTATTTCAATGAGTGGAATGCACCTGACTTTAAATATTTATTCCAAAGTAGTTTTCCTGCTCTGATGTTACACCATCACCCTTCTGTTGACTTACAGTCAGTCTAATTTCAAAATATTTATAAATAATGAACAAAAAATGAAAAGTATGAAATATCTGTACTGTTCTAAATTTGTGGTTTTGAAGTAGTGGAAGTTGGGCCAAATAACCATTAAATCAGGAAGAAATATTTTAATATAGAGATCATTTTTGCAAATCTATTGTTTTTTTGTTTTTGGGTTTTTTTTGTACAAGGGATCAAACTTGTGACTTTGCACTTGCCAGGCAGGCATCTATGTCGCTGAGCTATCTCCCCAACTCAAATGACTATTTAAAAATTAGTAGATTGGGCGTGGTGGTGCGCCTGTAATCCCAGCTCTTGGGAGGCTGTAAATAGTCTCACTGTGAATCTGATCTAGTAGTGAGACCCTGTACACTCTGTGGACCCTTCCCTAAAATACAAAAAAATAAAGTAATACTAATAATAATAATAATAATAAACCTTTAAAAGTTAGCATTGTGAACAAACACTCCAGACTGTACCAGTAGTCCAGTACTGTGTGAATATGATCACGGTACTAATACCCCGGATGTTCTCACTTGCAATATGACAGAATCGTCGTCGCAGATGATAAGTGCACATGTATGACCATCACGTCTTGCTAGCGTGAAGACCTACTCCTAACGCTTCCACAAAATGTCCCTTTCCATGCATATACTTAACACTGGGATGGAGTCTCCCTCCTTGTTCACAGAGGCTTCGCTATGTCCCTGGCTCTGTCTGATTCGATTGTTCAATAATTTGTTGGATTATACAAGCCAATTTAATTCTCTTTTTGCTCGGATGTGGTGAGGTTGCTTTTGCTCTTGCATCGCCCAGTGACGCCTGTGAGACCTGAAGTCTACCTGGGTGCTGAGCAGGTCGAAAGGGAAGACCCAGCGCGGGGCAAAAAGACCTGGTGAAAGGAACACTGAATGGTCCGGCCTTGCCTCACTGAAAGACGCGAGCACTTTCACTAGAATCCTTACGGTGTGTACTTGAGACATCAACAATGTAGTAGTGGAAGAAAATCCAACTGTTCCTCAGCAGGCTCTGCTTTTACAGATAATCTGCAATAGCACCATGCAGTTGTTATTGATTATATTGTAATTATTTAGGGTCGCTTCAAGCCTCTGGCACTCTCAACGCGCTGTCTCGGCTGAAACATTCTAAAATATGACAGGAATTATAAAAGACTCCCGGACTCAGACTAACATACAGAATAGAAAACAAAAGTGGAGACATATGGTATTTTCTCAATTCTAGGTCATTTCTGCTCATAGTTATTATGGATAGAGTTGGATTGTATTTTAGTGCACTATTTCTTAAAAGCTCACCAGCCGGTAAGAAAAATAAGAGTTGTCGCTGTCTGCGCATGTGCAAACCTTTGTTTAGACGGAATCTGTTCAACGTAGTTATTTGCTGTTTCAATTTTAGGTTAAATTGGGATCTTGTTGATGTGAAGTGGAAGCCTTTCACTAACATACTGCACATCTATCCGTCAGTGCTTCCAGCTGGCTTTTTAGAAAAGCAATTTTTAATTTACCAGGAAAACCACTTGCGATTTAACTAACTAGGATGGGGAAGGGAAACACTGGTGTTCTTCCATATAGCCAGAAAGTCTCCCGTCAGGCCCCAGGGTCCTGAAGCAGTCAAATGTGAGACTGGGTTGTGATGTGCAATGGATCACCATGGTATGATCCATAACTGACAACACCTGCAATAAGTCTGTAAAATTCTTAAATATTAGACATATAGCGGCTGAGGCTACAGCTCAGCAGCACAGCACCTGCCTGGCAAGTGCAGAGTCCCGAGTTCAATTCCTGGTACCAATAAAAGTAGATACACAGGAGACTGACTCTCACATTTTAATATGCTGCTGAAAAAATATAATCATAAGTATGAAAGAATAATCGGATTAGCAGTTTGAATAAATTATCATCATTTAAGATGTTTCTCCTTTCGAAAATTTCGGTAAAATGGATGAGTTGTATCAAAATTACCTGCAATTTATAACTAAGGAAACAGCAGTACACACAAAAATACACAAATCTTTCAGTTACACACCTCATCCATCTTTTTTGTTTGTTTGTTTTGTTTTTGTGGCCAGCTCAGTCTGCCCCAGGAGTGTGGCACATGGTGATGGGGATCCAATGCGGTCCATGCGCTTGCCTAAGCTTGCCTAAGCAGGAGCTTTAGATCATTGAGTTATCTCACCAGCCTCACCTCATTCATCTTTACAGTAGCTTTTTTTTTTTTTTTTTTTTTTTTGGTTTTTTTTTTTTTTTTTAGGGAAGGGTCTACAGGGTGTTCAGAGTATCACTACTAGATCAAACTCATAGTGATCCACATGAGCTTCCCAAGAGCTGGGATTACAGGCATTTACCACCATGCTCAGTCTAAATTGCCTTCTCAGCATTGGCACGGCGGGCCTGGGGATCCAACCCCCGGGCCTTGCGCCTGCTTGCAGGTGCTTTAATCCGCTGAGCTATTTAACAGGCCCCTACAGTCACTTTCAAATGAAAATAATTATTTTCTTGATAAGTGATGAATAATGATGAAAATAATCCCATGAGAAATAAACTCGATCAATTAAATTTAAACGTTTTTCTTTTAAAAAATGAATACGTGTGTCTAAAGAACAATTAGATTAGATATATCCAGGATCAGTTGAATTGCTGAACATATAATATTATTGTCTTTATTTTCCAAAACGTCCAGGATACTAGTTCACATACGTGGCTGGTGTGACGTTGCACATTACATAGTTGTGCAAGTTTCTACTCCCAAATTTAAAAAAACTATTTTTTGAAAAGTCTTAAAGGGGCTGAGGAAATAGCTCTGTGACACAAGTGCATGCCTGAAAAGTACAAGGTTGTAAGTTCAAATCCCAGTCCCACAAAAAAAAAAAAAAAAAATGCCTTGGGGCTGGGGAGATAGCTCAGTAAAATAAGTGCTTGCCTGGCAAGCTCAATGGTCTGAGTTCAATCCCCAGTTCTCCCCAAAAAAAAAAAAAGTCTTAAAAGTTGCTGTGGTGGGTTTCTACCAGAAAGTGTATGGAAAGCAAATGACAATATCAAATGTGCTTCACTGCCACTTTCTTGGCTTTCTTGGCCCTCATAGAGACTGAGAATTGGCTGAGTTTGAAATGAGCAGAAATCTCTAACTTTAAAATATCTGAATTGGGGCCAGTGAGACAGATCGGGGTACAAGTGCCTGCCTGGCAAGTGCAAGGTCCTGAGTTCGATCCCCGGTTTCATTCATAAATAAATAAATAAATAAATAAATAAATAAAATATCTGACTGACCCAGCTCCACAAAAACTAAAGACCATGCACTTTGAAGATATCGACAGCTGAGGTGGCAAGATCCCCATCAAGCCAACTGGGATCTCGGCCAGCCCTGCGCTCTACAGGCCCCCTGCATGTCCTGGCTCAGCTTCCATATCAATTAACCTGCCTGAGTATTTAGGTGCTCTCTTGTTGAGAGCTAATGCAGGATTGCCAGTTTGTTGTAGACTCTATCACCCAGTGGAATTCCACAATCCATCTAAAATAGCTATCTATGTTCAAAGTACATGCTTATCTTCTCTTTTATGTTTTTGTTTTTGCAATAACTATGTCATGATTTGCGACTTTTGGAAAGCAAAATTTCATTATGTAAAGATATTTGTTTTTCTAAATGCATTTGGTTGTTATAGGGTCTCACTATGCAGCTCAGACTTGTCGTGATCCTCCTGCTTTCAACCTCCTCAGCACTGGGATTACAGGCGTGTGCCACGAGGCCTGGTCTTGGTGGCCTGCTCAGCATGCCCGGGGTGGGAGGGGGCAGTGTGGCATGTGGTGCTAGGGATCAAACCGTGGTACCTGTGCTTGCCTAAGCTTGCCTGAGCAGGCACTTTAGACTTCTGAGTTATCTCACTAGCCCCAAGACATTTAATTTTTTAAAAGTAATCAAATACTTTATCTTATCAGGACCCTAGTAAAACAGCAGTATGGAGTATGATAGCTTGGCATTAACAGGTCAGATTCAATTTCTTTGATCTACAAATTTCAGAGACAGATTTTACAATAG
>PVKN010025229.1:0-14190 GCA_004027915.1 Capromys pilorides | reverse complement strand
TACTAAACTATACATTATCCCAAACTGCTATAGGTAACATACAAATTACTATACCTTGCTAGGATAAGACTGAGATAAAAATATGTTTACATAGCAACAAATTTCAAAGTATTCCCCACTAAAGACTGAACTTTTGAGACTTTCAGCCACATGCTGAGGCTGGTGTTAGGATCATGAACTTTTTCCACAGGAAACAGGTTTAACCAAGTTAAGTGGCTTGCCCCAAATCCCACAGCCAGTGTCAGACAGAGCCAGGGCCTAACCCCGGCTTGAACTCACTTACTTCCTGGTATATGTTTATAATCCTGTATGATTGGCTCTTGTCCTTGCTGGTCTTTGGAGAACCAACAAAGGAACAGCAAAAGGAGTAAAACATTCATTAAAGTCATTATATAAGTTACTGAAGTTATCTGAAAAATTATCCAACAATGTGATTGCTAAATAAACTCTTTTAGTTTTAGAACATAAGGTAATATTACAATTGTTACTATCTTGAGAGGTGTTTTTGTAGGATATATAAAGACAAATTGGGGGGGTGGCTTGAGACAAGGTCTCACTATATAGTTCAGGCTGGCTTTGAACTCACTATGAACCCAGGCTAACTTCACACTCAGCAACCCTCTTGCCTCAGCCTCCTCAGTGCTGGGATTACAGGCATGTGCAACCACAACTAGGGTGCAGATAATGCACGCTAGTGCATTGAATGTTCAGATGGTCCATTCATTTCTTCTTCTTTTTTTTTTTTTTAAATTTTTATTTATTTATTTATTTGTTTGCTTGTTGTGTTTGTTTGTTTCTTTATTTATTCATTTTGTGGCTGGCTCAGCCTGCCCTGGTGGTGGCGCTGGCGCAGCATGTGGTGCCGGGAATCGAACTGCAGTCCCCGCAGTTGCCTGAGCCCTCCTAAGCAGGCGCTTTAGACCACTGAACCATCTCGCCGGCCCCCATTCATTTCTTCTTAAATATAATAAATATGAAAAAATGTCTTTTTAAGGATAAGTAATTGTATGATAGTCCTATTTTGGTAAAGACCAGGTAATGTATTAATTTGTTTTTTGTTTATCTTGTGGTACTGGGGATTAACTCCAGGACCTGTGCACTGAGCTACATTTCCAGCCCCCCCCCCCAAGTTTTATTTTGATGCAAAGTGTTCCTAGACCACTGAGTTGCTCAGGTTGGACTTAAATTTATTATCCTCCTGCCTCAGCCTCCCAGAGAGCTGAGATTACAGTTACATGCCACCACGCCTGGTTTGTTTTTTCTAACAGGTAAAACTATGGGCATCTTTTAAAAGTTATAATGAGTGGAAAAAGTAGGATAGTGAAGGGCCAGGGAGATAACTCAGTAGAATAAGCACCTGCCTGGCAAGCGCAGGGTCCTAAATTCAATCCCTGGCACTGAAAAAAAAAAAAAAAAAACAAGATAGTGAAGACTGGCAAAATGTTTATAAGGCTGAGACAATGCCAAGATACAGGCTTGGAATCCCCGCTATTGTGGAAGCAGGCGGATCATAAGTTCAAGGCCAGCCCAGGCAATTTAGTGTCTCAAAATAGGGCTGGAGCTGTAACTCAGTGGTAGAGTACTTGTTTAGCACATGGGAGGCCCTGGCTTTGATTTCTGGTATACCTTCCCCCACATATTAGGCAGGGCTGATGCCGTCTATAGAGGAGCATCCTTCCTAGAGTTGGGCCCAACCTAATGGGTGCCACAAAGCCTTTGCTCTGTGCAGTGCTTCAGAGGTCTGGTCCAATCTAGGTGTGGGGTGTGGGGACGAGAGAGGAAGGAAGAATACAAAAGAAATAAAAGCGAAAGGGAAAAGCCTCACCCTGAGATTAAAGCTAGTCATATTTTTGGATAAACACACAACTAAAATGGGTTTCTGGCCAGTAATTTTGTCAATCTCAAACTCCTCAGTCTTCTGATCAAAACACTATTTAACCATATAAAGAGAAACAAAAGTATAGTACATGAAAAATCTCAGGACTGGTTGTAGAGCTTGCATAGTATATGAAGAGCTCTGCCTAGATTCCCAGGAGTGTAAAAACAAAACAAAAATGAGAAAGTCCTTCAAACATTAAAATTTTTAAAGAGCTGTGGCTCTGGTCCTTGAAGAATCACATGAAGCAATAGCTCTGCTTGTGGGAAGGAAAGAATCATTTAGAGCAGTGCTCCAAAAGTGGCCTGAGATTTAGTGGAAGCACATCATCAGTCTGCTTTAGTCTCCAGATGACTCTTCTGTGCAATAGTTTGCAAAAGTCTGATTTAGACCATCATTTGCCAGACTGCAGATTATAATCCATTACTGGATTGTGCAACCAATTCAGTGGGCAGAGACCAGCACTTTATAAAAGCCAATCAGAGTAGAACACAAAAGGGAACGCATACCGTGGAAAACTTGTTTCATTTCTACAAAGATGTATTTACTTGTGTGTGCTGATTTGGATGAAATGACACTTTTAATTTTTGAAAACAAGATAATAAAGAAGCTACAAATGTTAAGTAAAATCAGATAGTTTTGTTGTCAATAAAATACACTATCATTTTCAGGGGGATTACAATCTGGAGAGAGAGAACAGGGTTGAGCAGAGAAGGAACAGAGCCAAGGAAAGGACAGAGGTGGTCAAACTTTTGTATCTCTAGAATCCTGTAGGGAAAAATGAAAAGTCCACCTAGAGAGGAGATGGTGTGGCACCCATAACATGGGTGATGTTAAGGACATGTACATTCTTGAGTGAACTTCAGAAAAGTCATTTTGGTGGCACCAGTGAAGATGTATGCATCATTCATTGACTGATCATTTACCACGTTATCATATGTTATGGTTTGTGTCTTGATGTTCTTCCAAAGCTTCATGTAGTCATAGGGCGGGCTTCTAGAGTTTGTGAGTAATTCATGATCCAATCCTGGGATGATGGGCGTGAGTGCTACACTAGCCCTGGGGAGGGCAGCCTGAATGTAGTATAAAGGAGGGAAAGAGGCTCTCTGCCACAGCTCTGACCTTTTTGCTTTTGCTGCTATTGCTGTTTTTCTGCCACCATGAATTGCTGCCCTCTGCCATGTGCCACTCTGCCTCAGAGCCAGCTGAGTATGGACTGAAACCTCTACTAACTGTGAGCTAAATAAACTTTTCCTTCCTTAATTCTGTTATTTTGTCCCAGAAATGAGAGAAAGTAGCCAAGACATTCTGTGTGCCCGGCAATGTGTGAGGCACTGGGGTACCAACATGGAGCCTACAGTTTTGAAGTCTAATAACATGATCAGTGCTAGGATGAGCTCTGATAGGGCACTAAGCTGGAACACTGAAGGCCTGTGATGGTGGGGATGGGAATGGGGCACCAGGGTCCATCTCACCAAGTAGTGAACATATCTGAATACAGTGCTTACAAAAGTTTTGAATATATACATATACATATTTCCTTTCCAGTTTTTCTCTCTCTATAAATAATATTAAGTATGCACTCATTGTTTGGAGACAGGGTCTTGCCCTGTCTCCTGGGCTGGCTTCCGACTCCTGCCTTAATCTCCTGAAGAGGTGGACCCACAGACTTGTCCCACCACACTGTGATGCATTTCTGTTTAAAAACTTGATTTTCACACCTTTTCAAAGAACAATAAAATCACATATGTCTCTATGCAAATATGGTGAAAAAGTATTTGTTTTCAATTTTCTTTAATAGGAGAGCCCTTCCTATTGTTTCATGTAGATGACACATCAGGTGTTTTTAGAATGAGAGGGCCAAAGTGGACTGCCTTGTGGATATCTAGACTTAGGTTGCGTGTTACAGCTGGAAATGTACTGAAGATTTTATTAAATCACATTTTATTTTTTGAGACAAGGTCTTGCTACATACTCCAGGGTGAATTTGAACTCACCATGTAACACAGGTTGGCCTCAAATTTGTGGTAATCCTCCTACTTCAGCCTCCCAAGTCCAGGGATTATAGGAATGTGCCACCAGGTTAGCCCTGAATTCCATTTTAGAAAAATTACAGGACTTTAAAACTGCTGATGTCACAGGAATTTAACACAAGCATTCCAGTTTAAAAATGAAGTCCAATAGGTAAAACAAACTTGCTCACTATACATAATTTAGTTTGGTTTTGGGTCTAGACACTATGTGTCAAATCCATTGCAGTTGTCCTCAATTCAGCTGTTTTTTGAGACCTTGCTGTGTAGTTCAGGTTGACCTTCAATTCACTATGCACTCAAAACTGATCTTGAACTCATAATAATCCTTCTGCCTCAGCCTTCCAAGGGCTGGGATTACAGGTTTATGCCACCAGCCTGGAGCTCAGCACCTTAGTTTTGCCCTACTGTTGAAGCTCAGACTGGTTTATAGTCAGGCCTTCATTTTGGTCTTCCTCCTGTCAGAGTCCTTCAAGAGAGTAAGGCAGTTCATGCTAACTAGGCTTTAGCCTCCTCAAGAATCTCTTTTGTTTTCGCTGTTCTCTTTTTTTATCATCAGAATTGGCGAGATTATGATTTTTTTAAAAAAAAAACAGAATGTGCAACACCATCAACGAAGAGAGTACTAAGCACCCAAATCAAAAGGGTCGAGACATTGCAAGGGAGGCGAGCCAGCGAAAGGTGAAAGCGACGCGCTACTCCCCTGCGTCTGCAGGCCACGTGCGGAAGGAGGGACCGCCTTCTGATTGGCGTCCCTAGGGGCTCCTTCTCTCCAATCCGCGTGCGTTCCTCTGTGGAGGCCGGGGCGCGCTGTGCCCGAAGGGGTGGAGCCATCAACCTGTCGATCACCGAGTTCGCGGGTGCCGGAGCCTACCACACCACTGTACCTTAGCTAGGCGGAGTCCGGCGGGCAGGCCTCGGCCCTGGGAGGCGGGGCCAGAGGGGCGGGAGCCAATCTGCAGAGAGGCGCGAGAGGTTGGGGGCGGGGTCACCGCGCGCCACCCAAACACTCGGGCCTGGCCTCAGCCCGGGCAGCGCTGCCTTTCGACCTTCCAGAGCTTAAGCCGGGCTCCCTCCCCTCGCGGGAATTCCCAGCGTCTGGGAGCCGACCCCCACCACACTCCTGGGTGCGCGGCGCGAGGCAACGACGGTTGCTGGGAGCGCGCGCCGCCTGGCCCCACCCCTCCTCAGCCCCTCGCGCGCGGCCCGCTTTTCCTCTTTCGCCGCTCATCTCAGCTGGGCGGCCGGGGGCGGAGGGAAGGTGGCCCCGGCGGAGCCTGGGCGGGCGCCTCCCACTCACCCGCGGGCCGCTGTGGGAGCCGGAGGATGGCGGTGGTAGCGGTGGCCGCCCGGGAGGAGGCGGTGCCGAAGCTCGCAGCGCAGAGCGCGGCTTCAGAGAGCGGCAGCGGCCCGTCGCAGCGCACCAGAACCGAGATCGCCTCCTGAGTCGGCGCCCGCCGGAGCAGCGCGCGGCGCCCGCCGCCGGGCCTTCTGCGCCTCGCTTCGCCCGGAGGAGGACAGCGCGCCCCCCGGTCCCGGACGAGCGGGGGCCCTTGCGGGCCGGCCCTCAGCAACGCAGACATGGGCGCCAAGCAGAGCGGCCCGGCCGCCGCTAACGGCCGCACCCGCGCGTACTCGGGCTCGGACCTGCCTTCCGGCAGCAGCGGGGCACGCGAGGGGAGCGTGGGCAGCGGCGGGCCTCGGGCCGCGGCCCGGCTTCCGCCTCAGGTTCCCGGCGCGCCCCAGCCCGGCGCCTCGGGCAGCGCTGCGGCGGCCTCGGCGGCTCCGGCGGCCCCGCGCAGCCGCTCCCTCGGCGGGGCCGTGGGCAGCGTGGCGTCGGGGACCCGCGTCAGCATCCCCAACAGCAGCAGCGGCCCGTACGGCTCGCAGGACTCCGTGCACAGCAGCCCCGAGGATGGCGGCGGCGGCGGCGGCGGCGGTGGCGGCGGCAGCAGCAGGGACCGGCCGGCGGGTGGGGGCTCCGGCGGGCCGCGCCTGGTGATCGGCTCGCTCCCGGCGCACCTCTCGCCGCACATGTTTGGAGGTACGACCCCTCCCCGCGTGCCCCTGGCCCCCTGCCCCAGGGAGCGTCACCTTCGGCCTTGTCTGCTAGAGCCCGGCGCGCCCGGTCCCTCTAGAGGAGGGGGACCCACAGTCGCGCTTAGCCCGGAGACGCCGCGGCCACCCGTGCGCACCTCGAGCGCCCTCCCCGGTAGGGAAAGTCCTTTTTTCCCAGTGAAAGACTTGTAGCAAGCCTTGTTGTAAAACAAACCGACGAAACAGCCCTCGTGGTTGTGGTTTTCAAGACCAGGAAGTCAGCCGGAGAAAGCCATTGCTAAATGTAGTTCTGACAGAGGGCTGAGTGGTGAGCAGTTTTAAAGGCCAGAAATCAGATGGATATTTCAAGTATTTGAAAAAGGAAGTTTTTTCCTTTACCGTCAGTTATTATAAAGCATCAACCAAGTTTCTGTAAACACCTACCTTGTGTAGGGCCACTCCTTGGATGCAGGTGTTAGTAAATAAGTGTTTTTTAACCCTTAGTTAACTGCTACCTTAACTATCTGTTCATGACCGTCCTGCTTAGCATTTCTTTCGTAGATACTAGGAAAATTATTACAACTCTGTCACAAGTTGTAGTAATTGGCTGCATACTTTTGAAGAGCAGTGTTGGCCCGGGCTAGGGAACAGTCACTGGTGAAAAAGACTTAATAGCAAAATAATGTTTTTAAAATACATAAACACGAGAGGGTGACTTGCAATGAGGAAAGTGAATTCTTTTAGTGTAGTTTATGCTGAATGTAGACCACTTTCTTCCTATGAAAGGTAAACATTCCCGCATCATTGTATTGATGTCTGATACTAAATTCACAACGGAACAGAAGAGCAATGAAAACACCATCCCCTTCATTTTTTTGGTCCTTTACTCATTTACTTATGAATGTACGAACTTTAGGGAGTTGGTAAGTTTTTGTGTAATTTTAT
Source organism: Capromys pilorides (assembly GCA_004027915.1). NCBI lineage: Eukaryota > Metazoa > Chordata > Mammalia > Rodentia > Capromyidae > Capromys > Capromys pilorides. The sequence continues at coordinate 7,302 of PVKN010025229.1, read as the reverse complement.
CTGTTCTCACGTTCCATCACCATTCACACTAGCGAAAGTTGAAAATAAGAATGGGATGTTTAGTATTTTCCATCATTTTATTATCACTTTGAGTGTTCAGTTGGGACGTTTGATTTTATCTACTTTAATTGTTTATAGTCATTTTTACTATGAAAATAAAAATATTGGGGTTTCCTAAAATTGGACCATCTTTATGTTTTTTAAAATAATTTATTTGCTTTTTATGGCTGGCTCTGTCAGCCGTGGGGGGGTGGGGCTGCCGCTGCATGTGGTGCTGGGTGTTGAACCACGGTCTGCAGGTTCCCTAAGCTTTCCTAAGCTGGTGCTTTAGACCACTGAGCCATCTCACTGGCCTCTGGACCATGTTTAAAAACTTTTGTTTTTGAAGTAGCTAGTAGCACCCTCCTTGTGATTTGATCACAGCTAATATAGTAGAAGGTGCTCTAAAGCAGTTTCTAGAGAATTGGAGGTTAGTTCGAGAATAAACTTTTAAAAAACACTTCTTTTCAAGTCAAAATTTACACTTACGATTTTCTTTCTTGTTTTTTCTTTCCAGAATCAGGGATTGAACTGTATAGGCCCCTACACTTATGATTTTCAAAAGATACTATGTAAAATCTTGCTAAAGAAGACAGACTTAAAAGCTTTGTGAAAGTTAATACTTAATACATAGGTTAGTACTTTGGTTCTTTTTTTGTTTTGTTTTGTTTATTTTTTAATTTTTTAATTTTTTATTACTTTTAATAAGAAATAACAATATGACAGTTTCAAAACACAGTAGTACATTCGCAATAATTGATACAATGCGTATTGTTGTCCTCGAAGTAATTATACAGAGGCTTTGGTTTATTTTTTAAAGAGCTGATAATTTTCCTTGACAAAGATATTTGTATGAGTTTATTTTATTAAAGTAAATACATTCCATTTGGACTAGGCACAAAAAGTTGACAACCAGGCTGTTCGTAGTAAATTAGGAAGTGGAAAAGACCTCTTTGCTGAAAGTTGAAACTAAAGTTTTTTTTTTTTTTAAATTTAAACTAAATACTTCGATTTGTGCATACTTACCATATAGTTCTTAGTGCTGTTGGATTAGGAAGCCTGGAAGCAGGACAGTGACACTAAAGAACTTGTGGTATCCTTTCATATGTAGTTCTCTTCAGAGAATAGAGCACTCACATACCCAGGCTTCCATTGTGTGCAGTGAACTTTTTCTCCACAGGGTTTAGAACAATTCCATTTTTGTGTTATTGGGACATTTGAGAAAACAGTTATTCAGTTTTCCAAATTCATATGAGAAATCTTATTTGGAAAGGTTTTTGGAACAGGATCCAGACATTACCTGTACTTAAAAGGATCAGATCAGAGTGCATAACTTTTTAAGACTTGTTGAGCCAGTGAGATAGAATAAACTTACATAAAATCTCATGTTTTAGCAGCATTGCGTTAATGAGGTTTTTACCTGTATTTCAGTGGGTGGTTTTATGAAGAAAATAGTCGCAGCATATTTCTCATCTGTGATAATTAGGGAGCTGGATGATGAACTGTATTATTTTAAAAATTAAACTCAATTATATTTTACATTGGTTTTAGTTTTATTATGTGTTATAATATTAATGTGTTTATTAAGTTACAAACTACACAAATGTTTGGCCTTTTATAAGAAATTTCACTTGAAAATTGAGAAAAATATTTCTAAATAGAAAATCTTAAGGAATTTTATAAAATAATGATTTTACTGTTTTTTGGAAAAGGTGGTAAAAATTCAAAATTACCTTTCTCTTGTAGGCAGTCATGAAAATTGAAAACCTATTTACACTTTTTTGGTTTAGTTTTTAGTCTTAGGTGAGTTGACTTATTGGTAGTTCTTAGTTGCTGAATTGAAGCTTTTTTGTGGTGGTTTTATGTCTCATTTTATTTTGGACATATATTTAACTATATAAATTCTTATTTATATTTCGTAGAGATATTTAACTATATAAATTCTTATTTATATTTCCTAGAGAGCTGAAAGATACCTTGTCTGGGTGTTCCAGTTTGCAGAAAATTTCATAGGACTCCCAGATCAGACTAAAATGCAAATTTATATAGGAGTTTTTAGATGAAATATGTCCGTTGTTTTTGTTACTCTTTCCAGACTGGTGAGTTTAAGACTCTAAAGATGAACAGGTGCTTTTTTTTCTTTCCTGTATTTAGGGTGGGGTCTACAGGACGTTCACGGTCTCACTACATAGATTGGACTCATATTGATCTTCCTGTTTACAGCCTCCCGAGTGCTGGGATTACAGTTGTGCACCACCATGTCCAGTCTCAATCGCCATCTCAGCGCCCGCCCCGTGGGTCGGGGTGGCACAGTGGGCAGGCGATGGAATCCTGTGGCTGCTCTCTGCCTAAGCAGGCACTTTAGTCTGCGGAGCTATCAGGCTGGCCCTGGATATGCTCTTTTTTGATTACTGCTAATATTGTCCATTACCTTTGTTTTAAAATTGGTCTTTGAGCTGGGCATTCATATAAGCCCAGCACCTGGAAGACTGAGGCAGGAGGATCATTATGGATTTGAGCCCAGCAAGGGTTATTTACTGAGATCCTGTTTCAAACGAACTAAACAAGAAAATAAAAGATCTTTAGTGGCATAGGCTAATATTTAAAATCCCTGGTGCAGTGTTTTAGGATTTTCTTGATTTTGATTTATGTGTACATTTTTTCCATTTAGTTGCTAATAATCATAAAAGCAATTAATATGAGAACATAAATAGCCTAAAGTAGTACAACAGGATAGAAGGATAAATTAGACAATGAGAATGTGGCAGTAAATGGAGGTTATTTCTGGAGAAATTATGTGAATTTCTGAAATATATCCGTGACTGGAAATTAAAATGTAAAGTGAATTAATGCAATCAACCAGTAGTACCATGCTGCTTTGGGCTGCCTAGTTGTCCTGAGCTTGCTTGGTTGTGGTTTGCCCAAGTATGTCAGTATAATTTTAATTCAGGTCCCATTTGTTAGCTGTGAAACCTCCTTCCTTACATTGAAACAGTGTGAGTTATTTCTTAAAACTTCCTATGTTAAATAAGAGGTGTATTTCTAGAAAGATTTATTTCTCCTTAATTTTCAACATGTGACCTTTTATGGTGTAGATCGTTACTTAACCATTATCAAATTATTCTGTCATTGCTTAACAGAATTAACTGTCAACATATTTCAGTTTGGGATATGGTAATTAATACTGCTTTTTATCTCTCAGTGTTCTTTTATTCACTTGTAGGCTTTTATGGGGAATGGCAGAAGAGTAATGTCTTGACTCCTTCCTAGGAAAAATGATACTTTTAATTACCACCCCTGCCACCTCTCTGATGGTTAGTGTTTCTTCCTTGTAATCTCATCTATCTTTAAACACCATAGTGGATAACTTATGTTGCATGCTAAAGTGTGGCCTCTGTCATGGAAGTTTCTGCTTTGGGGGACTTGTTTTGAAAGTACTATGTCTTGACTGCATGGTCAGGGTGGGCTGGACGGAGAAGTGGTGTGAGTTGAACAGTGCCCTATCTGATCTGGGAGTGGCTTGACTAGGTGATATATACCTGTATGCTTTGCTGGCTGCTGTAGTTCCTGCAGGAGAAAGAGCTCTCTTGTTTTACTGACAGGGTGTCTCTGCTGCCAGCAAATCCTGTACATTCTTCTAATTAATTGCTTTACCTAGTGACCATTAAGTAGATTATTTCTGGCTTCCAGTATCCTTAATTATTCATTTTTTTATGTCTTACACATCTTTGCTTACAATATATTATATTTAAATTTGGGCACATGAGCTAGTGGGTTGAAATAAGGACTTTTATGTAGCAGAATACTTTCTAAGACTTAGTCTATTTATTATGTAAATAGTCTATGTATTATGTCTTTGTCTTTAGTACTATATTTTTGAAATGTTAGTTTGTATAGTTTTGCATGTACTCAATTGATTTGACATTTATATGTTTACAGATTGTAGAAAATATAGCCCTTTGTGTGAGTAAAGGATTCAGAAATATATTAATTTCTGATTGTTTTATTTGCTGCTGATTGTCAAACTACTATGAATTTAGTTGCATAAAGCAAAGACACTTTTTCGTTTCAGTGGGTCAATTTTCTATGTGTGACAGTTTAGCCTGGAAACTCTACAAGATTTCAATCAATGTCTTGGCCAAGACATATTGAGAATATAATATTAATACGCATATAGTGAACTCTTTTTAGAAGAGCATTGTAGCTGGGTTTGGTGGCACACACCTGTAATCCCAACACTTGGGAGGCTGAGGCAGGAGGATTGGTGTGAGTTTGAGACCAGCCTGGGCTACAAAAGTGATGTGAAGGCAAGCCTGAACTGCATAGCGAGACCCTGTCTCAAAAAGACAAAACAAACAAACAAAAAATGTTGGGCATTGTAGGTGTCAAGGGTGCAAACATGAGTTTTCTTTCCTGCTTTTGTTTAGTTCATCCTTGAATTTCAGAGTTGCATATGATTATTATATAGTATAACAGCTTCTGTTGTAGGATTGCTAACAATGCTTTAGTGAGGTATCTTTGTCTAGGATAGCCTAAAAGAATGCCTCTCAACAAAGGAAGGTAACATTTAAACTGTTTTGAAAGATTTAGAATTTTTACTTATAAGGCACTAGAAACTAGTAAATCCACAAAGCCTGAGTTATTAGGGGATGTTAGAAAGTATTATTTTGATTGTTGAGTGCATGGAAGAATGATGAATCTAGAAAGGTAGAATAAAAAATTGGGTCAGGTGTTGAAGGACTTTTTTTTTTTTTAATATATTTGGTATAGGGTCTTACTACGCAGCTTGGATTCACAGGAGTCCTCCTATTTTCAGCCTCCCCACCACTGGGATTGCTGAACAAGTGCCACCACATCCAGTCTCAATGGCCAGCTCAATGTGCTTGGGGGGTGGGGTTTGCAATGCATGTGGTGCTGAGGATCAAACCCCGGTCTCTTGTGCTTGCCTGAATTACCTCACCAGCCCTCACATGTTGAAGAATTTTATAGTGCTCTTTTGCTTAACCAAGTTTGAAAGCCCGTTGGTATCATGGTCAGGCTAGGGACATCATTGTAATCATGGTTTATATGGATGGCTACCTTCTGTTGTAGTGTAGTGCTCAAGTTTTAACTGTAAACCTTGATCAGAAGTACATTTTTACAGGAGAGATAGTAACATGAAAACAAGCTGGAACTCTTTTTTTTTTTTTTTTTTTTCTTTTGCAGTACCGGAGATTGAACTCAGGACCCTGCACTTGCCAGGCAAGCACTTATTCTACTGAGCTATCTCTCAGTCCTAGAACTCCTTTAATTGATGGAAGATACCTAAATTGAAATCATGACATTGTTAAGGGAGAGAAGTTGGACTTTATTGAAGTTTCTAGGGTAGATAATTAGCTGAAATTAAGAACTAGGATATAGTGTTTTTTTTAATCAGTATTTAAAAATGGATCTGTATATGGTGGTACATACCTTTGTTCCAGCTATTTAGAAGGTTGAGGCAGGAGGATATTAAATGTGAATCTAACCTGGGCAGCTTAGCGCCTATCTCAAAATTTTACAAGAGCTGGGATGTAGCTTAGTAGTAGAGTGCCTGCGTGGCTTGTGGGAGGGCCTAGGTTTGATACACACAAAAATATAGATGGACAGAATATATTTTGAGGAATGATTATGAGCTATTTTAGGCCTGCTAAGTTTTGAGTAGCTATGCAATTTCCATCTGGATAGAAGCATCCTTAAAAGATAGAAGTATGAGTCTCTAATTTAGGACATTGCAAGAAATTGAGAAAATATAAATTTCAAGATTGTCAGAGTATCTAAAAAGTAGATGACTAAGGACTAAGGGATGAATATAAATTAAGAAAAGAATAAGAGTTCAGAGAACAAGATTTTTAAGAGTAAGAGACCAATGCAGAAAAGCATGTAGAAGAAGTTGCAGATCATAATCTTACACTAGAAATAACCAGATAAAATGTTAATATTTTTCTACATATGTGTATGTATGCACATGTTTTAGATAGGAAACTTTGAGTACTTTTCTGTGCTTTTTTATTTTAAATATTCCTGATTTTCTAGTATAATATATCAAGATACGCATTTTCCCTTAAGAATTGCTTTAGCTGAATCCCACAGAATTTAAAGTGTTAACTTTCGGTGAACAAATTCTCTCACATTTCTTTTGTGATTTCTTCTTTGATCCATGGATTATTCTTTGATAATATACACTTTTCACTTTACTTTCCTGGGACTGGGGTTTAAACTCACGACCTTGCATTTGCCCGGCAGGCACTTACGTCACGGAGCTATCTCCGTGCCCCTTCACTTTACTTTCAAATTTCACATTAATTTCTTATGAAGTTTGTAATGACCACTCAGTCGTTGAAAAATTCACTCAAATGTTTAAGGTTCTACTCAGTCACATACTGTTTAGGCATATGTAGCAATGAAGAATCACATTATGTTTTTTAATGATTACTAATTACTAAGATTATTTATTATATTTAAAAATTACACATAAAAATGTTGTTCCAGAAAGAATTTAGTGTGCTGTCTTTGTGTGTAAATACATGCAAATTGAATTTCTGAATCAAAGGAAATAGATAAAATGAAAGTTATACAAATAGGAAAATTTATAAAATTGGTGTAGGAATGAGATTATACCGTGCTTAGGTTAGAGCTTTTGTTTTTAAATGAGCAAAACATATTTATTGAGGAAAAGAAAGCTGCTTTCTGAGAGAGAAACAGGAGAGGGTCCCGAGTGGGTGTAACCAGAGCTTTTTTTGGTAATCATTTGAATTTGCTATAATATATTCTGAGATTATCTGAAATACGTTTTGTGAGTGATTTGAAATGGTTAGAATGATTGGTAAGATGGAGCAAGTCAGTTTTTGTTTGTTTGTTTGTTTGTTTGTCTTTTTGAGACAGGGTCTCGCTGTGCAGATCATGCTGGCCTTAAGTTTACTTTTGTAGCGCAGGCTAGTCTCAAACTCACACCGATTCTCTTGCCTCAGCCTCCCAAGTGCTGGATTACAGGTGTGCGCCACCATGCCTGACTTGTTTTTTTAAGTGTGCTGTTTTTTGCTGGGGAGAATATGAAAAACTTAGCTCTTCTGATGCCCTATGATCTTTTCTTAAATCAACCATGACATAAAGTGAAGGAAGTAGCATTTTCTTTATCCAGGTTTTTCAGACCCTGAAGGATTGAAACCAATGTCTTGCACATGTGGAGCAAGTGCTTTACCATTAAGCCATATTTATCTTTTTTTTTTTTTTTTTTTTTTTTTT
>PVKN010025228.1:0-14201 GCA_004027915.1 Capromys pilorides | reverse complement strand
TACTTTTGAAGAACAGTCTTCCCATCCGTTCTTCTTTGAGCAACCCTAATCCTCCCCCATCCTAATTTCATTTTATCATATCAGTGACTGAAGGGGGGAAATGACAGCATTTCTCTTGACCAGCTTTCTATTACTCTGTGAAATAACTGAGATCATCAACTTACAAGGATGAATGCAGCGTATGTTTCAGCTCACACAGATTTCAACGTTTGACCCTGCTGCCTTCAGTCTGTGGTGACATCATGCACCACTGCCAGAGAATGAGGTAGGAGGCTGGGATCACCCCACATTGGCCAGGAAAGAGAGAGAGAGAGAGAGAGAGAGAGAGAGAGAGAGAGAGAGAGAGAGAGAAAGAGAAGTGGTCCATTAGGCACATCACCTAAAAGTGTCACCACCTCCCCTTAGCACCACAGGCTGGAAACCAAGCACCAGCACAAGACCTTTGAGAACATCCAAGATCCAAACCATAGCACCACCTGAACAAAAGCTGAGTACCAAAGAGAACCTTAAGAAATACATTTTTTGGAGTCAAAATAGATTTTCAATAAACTGTGAATGAGTGATTATGGAAGACAAGTAGGAGACTAATGATTATTTTTGAGAAAACTGGGTAGGTAATGGCAGCTTGTTGAATGAGTCACTGGACCCTGCGCCCACACAGCTTGCTGGCTAGTTTAGGAGCCGTGATTTCATCCCAAGCCATTGAAGCAGAGGTCATCTCAGTAAAGTCGTGGCAAATGCTCCCTACAATGCTAGTTTTATAGAAGCTATGACTCCACTTCACAGGGTGGGAGAAGAAAGAAACAGGTGTCATAGGCCTGCATATGTACACATAGATTCACACACACTCACCATGTGCTGCATGCACCCTGCTTTAAACTGGAAAGAAACTGAAGAGCAACAGCCGAGCAATGTCCTTTAACGAATGCCTCGCGCCTTCCTCACAAGGCCATGCCATCTCTCCTTAGCTCCCTCCACCCCTTCCCACCTCAGCAACGCTATGTGCTGTCTCAAGCGCCAGGCCTCCTTCAGGACCCTTGCTCTGAAGGCTGTTCCCTGGCCGAGTGTGTTAGTCAGCTTTTTGGTGCTATAACAGAATATCTGAGAAAATCAATTTAAAGGAGGGAAGATTTGTTTTGCTCATGGTTTCAGCCAAGAGCAGCCTGGCTCCATTGTCTCTGGCTGTGTGTGTGGGGGGAACATCCCAGGGTGGAGCACATGCCTCACCTCCATGGGCTCCAGAAAGCAGAGATGGTGAGAAAAGGAGAGAACAGCCTCCGTGGATCCACTTCCAGTACTTAGCCCTCCCGGCTACAGTTCGCACCACCGCCCAGCTGACCTATTATGAATCCACCAATGGATTGCTTCATGGCTGAGTTAAGTTTAGTTTTAATCTTTCATGCATTTGGTACAGGGTCTCGCTACACAGTTTGGACTCCTAGTGATCTTCCTGTCTCAGCCTCCCCACTGCTGGGACTACAGGCATGTGGCCCCATAACCAGTTTCAGTGACTGGCACATGGCACCCAGGTTCTGGGTTGGCACGGCTCGCAGTACTGGGAATCAAACCCAGGTCCTTGTGCTTGACAGGCAGACGCTTAGACTGCTGAGCTATCTCACCAGCCCCATGGCTGAGTTTCGAGTCTCAGGTCACATTGTATCACATCTCTAGGCACCCACACAAATACACACCAGACACTTCTTCACAAGGAACTTTTGTGGGACACTTTAGAGTCGAACCACAACACAGATTAAGAGGCTCGGCCTCAGGGGGGGCTTCATTCTGAGTCCCATCAGCTTCCCTTTGCATCAGAGCATCATGAAAAGGGGTCTCGCCTCTCCTCCCTCCAAATTTTTAACGGGCTATTGGTTCAGAGCTTGCTATTAGGACTCCTGGGTCAAGTTGCTTGTGGGGACAAACCTATTCCCCACCTTCTATCCCTGCTGCCTCTGCTCAGTTCCAAGACAGACTGAGTCTGAGTCACCTTTAGTTTTGCAGCATGAGCCCTTCCATAGAGATGACTGATATATAACATTTTATCATCTTAATAGAAAAAAATGAGTCTGGCCTACAAGATTAAATAACTCTAGGGCCAAGTTTAGGGCGCAGCAGTCCTTAGGTTTTTATGTATTTCTTTACTGTGTTCTTCAATTCTTCCTAAGGAAAAAGGGGATACTTGCCAGCTTCTGGTCTCCCCTCCACAGATCTGTGATCTCATCTAAGCACAAAGGTTTTCTTGTGGCATTGGTGAGGAAAAAAAAAAAAGAGCTGGTCTGCAGGGAGTATCTTGTGTGTGTGTTTACTTTCTCCCCTCTTCCCTTTGCATGAAAGACAAGAATGCCTGGGAATTGATCGTGTTTGATTTAAGAAAAATATGTCAGGGCCAAGGGCAGGGAAAGAACCATTTCTAGCACAGGAGAGTTATTGGCCATGTTGTTCCACAATACTTATATTCTAGGAGTCAGACCACGTACTGGGAGCACAGCCCTGGGTCTAGACTGCTTGTGGCCTTGTGGGCAGCACTGGAAGCCCCGGACAGCACTGGTGTTGCCACCTTTGCAGGGGCCACCAATAGGCGTAAGAACCTAGGAGCATGATGTCATCGCCTTTTCTTTTTTCTTTTTTGGAGACAGGGTCTTTCTATGCAGTTCAGGCTGGCCTTGAGCTCACTTTTGTGTCAAGCCTAGACTTACACCAGGAGAATTCTGGGACTTCTACATTGTTGCTAAAAGTAAAGTTTGCTGAATAGCACAGGAATGACCGTACTTTTTTTGAATCCTGTCATCTTGTACAAAAGATTTACTTTCTGTGGGTCTTAATTTCATTCCTTTATTTATTTATTCACTCATTCAGTTGACTTAATTGACACTACTCAGACAATAATGGCTCCAGGCACAATTAGACCCAAATGTTGCCACTGAGTGGAGCCAGAGAAAAAAGCTGTTGAACTACAGGATTGTGAAAATCATTTCCAAGTCTAACTACTGAAAAAAGAAAGAATCCATGAGTGGATTTAGTTGGTAGAGTTTTATTATTATTATTATTATTATTATTATTATTATTATTATTATTAAAGCTTCCCTGGGATATGGTCTGAGTCTGCTATGGACCTGGGAGTAGCAGAGAAACAGCAGTGATCAATTTGGGGGTGTTCTTACCTCCCCGATGGTCTTCTTTGACTTTGCACTCAGCGCTCTATTCTAGCCATTATTTCCTTTGTTTGCTCACTGAAGACTCACTGCAAAAATCCCTCTTCCCAGCAAGTAAAGGTCCAACACAGCTGACCTAACCAAGTTTGAGTAATTAAACAAAACCCCAGCTCTTGTGCTGGGGATAGCTTGTCTTTCTGGATTGAGATTCTTAGCATCACATCAGTTTCCATTAAAGGGTTCATATATATCCAAAAGGATGCTGTTGGCTGGCAGGCAGGATATCTGAGACTGTGCAAAACTTAAAGAGTGCCACATGGAATGGCATTTGCTTCAAATTATTGTATTTTTCCAAAATATGATCCTACAAGTCTAAAAATACTCCTTCCTGTTATCCAAAAATGCATTTATTCTTAGATTCAGAAAAATGAAGGCCATGTGAAATATGTAGGGGGCATGCACTCTCATAAAATATTGACAAAGTGGAGAACAAGTGCAAACAGATCTTTAAAATCTTTTATTGAAGGAAGAGAGAAGGTGGGGTGGTGAGGTTCGGTGTGCAACCAGGAAGCGGAACGCAGACAACCGTGCCCTTGAGACAAGAAGGCAGGCTTCTAGGCCCAGCCCGTGCTCTCTGTCTCTACCTGGTCCCAGGAAAACCCCGAGCAACTGTGGACCAGAACCCTACTTTTGCCTACTTTGGGGGCATCAGGAAAGCCAGAGGCGAGGATTCATTACAACTCATAATCTTGGCATTAGTATCTGTACGGTGATTCTTTTCTTTTTTTAATAATTTTTAAAACTTCATTTATTTATTTATATCATGGCCGGCTCAACCTGCCCTGGGGTGGGGCTGGCACAGCATGTGGTGCCGGGGATCAAACCATGGTCCCTACAGTTGCCTAAGCAGGCGCTTTAGACCGCTGAGCTATCTCCCTGGCCCTGTACAGTGATTCTTAAAGGGGCTGTGGTAAGGGAACAGTTTGGTTATTTCTCACCTCCAATTTATAGTAGATGAATATGCTTATAAAAAATAGAAGAGTGAACTACTAATAAGGAAGTTTATATGAGATATAAATGAACCCCATTGAAAAAAATAGGTTCAATAGACATAAAAGTGACCTTTCAATATCTTAATTGGAACAAATGTGGAATCAAAGCAAAAGTTTTATTAGAAGTTTCTGGCATCCGGGTTCAACATCGCGCCATTCCCTATGGACCAGCAGCTGTGTGGAGCACCCAGCGAATGGCAGCAGCGCAGCACAGATCTGTGGGTTCGAGGCCCAGCTCCACCTCTTGCCAATGACGCACCACCGGTCACTTTCCTTAGCCCCCCTGAGCTCTGCTATCTCCTCTGTAAAGTGGAATGATGTGATTTACAAGGTGAAGAGAGGCGAAGTGCTAAAAGGGACAGTTCAAAGAAGTGACAGCAAGAACCGCCACGTCCATTACTATCTGTATTGGTTTCCTGTTGCTGTAAAAGTGTACAAAAAGTTGGTGGCTTCACATGAATGTCTCCTACCGTTCTAGGCATCAGAAGTCCAAAATGACTTTAGTCGAGTTCAAGCAAGGTGGCCGCGAGTCTGCATTCCTCTTGAAAACTCTGAAGGGATAAATCCCTCTTTTCTTTTTCTTCCATATAGAGGCCCCCTGGTTTCTGTGGTATTTTAGTTACTTTTCTCATCCCTGGGACCAACACCTGACACCCACAAATGAAGGGAGGAAGGGTTTGTCTCAGCTCAGTTGGTAGAGGTTCAGTCCATGACTGACTGGTTCCCAGGCAGGTTGGCATGGCAGACAGGAAGCAGCGAATGCAGCAGGAAGCCTCCCCCCGCCCTTTATATTCCACCTGGGCTCTAAACCTATTGATTGGTGCCCCCCACAGCCAGCGTGGGGCTTCTATTATCCACAGCCTTAATGATGTTAAATCAGTTTAGTCACCACACACTCTGCATCCAGCCACCTCAGGAGAGCCCCACCTAGGAGTGGCTGAAGCTCCCTGGAGGCCTCTAAATAGAGGCTTTGTGGTCCTTTCCTCCATCTCGAAAGTCAGCAGCAACACAGTGTCTTCACGTCTCTCTTTGAGCTCCTCCTCTGCCCACCTCTTGTACTTTAAAACATACTTGTAAATACATTAGAAAACCTCCATAATTCAGGATAATTTTCCCCTTTCAAGGTCAGTTCATTGTCAACTTTAATTGCATCTACAGCCTTAACTTTCTGTTGTCATGAATAGATTATGTGCATATTGAATATATTCAAATTTCTGAAGATTAGCATGTCTGCCTGAGGAAGGGTCACTCATTAGTGAGCTCAGCCATCACCTAATGTGACTCACTCAGCAGACACTGCCCGAAGCACTTACCCTGTGCAAGGAATGGTGCTTGATTGGAGGAATACAGCCCGGAGGAGAGGGGAGGTGGGCCTTGAGTTGGTACTTTAGTTCAACATAAATGACAAATATTAACATGCACCAAACACCAGCAGGTGCCGCTGGGCGCTGAACTTTGGAGGGCACCCAGCAGCCGTCTCCCAAGCCGTTCTGCTCTTCTCAGTGAGGAGCAGCCTCAAAGGCCTCTGCAGAAAACCTGTGAAGCCCCACACTGTGTTGATGACTGCGTCTACGGGTGCTAATCTCTTGGCTGTTGCCTTGGTTTTCTTTGCTGAAACTGCCCCTTATTCTTTTTTTTATTTTTTAAAGCATACAAAATAGAAAAAAGAAAGAAAAAGCACTAGAAACAATATAAAAAAAATTAAAAAATTTTTTTTAAAAAAGAAACAATATAAAGTTTCATTAAGCAAAGTAATAGGATTTCAACAGTGGTGGTTGCTGCATGTTGTTTTCTTCAAATTAGTTGTTTAGGTTACCAGACATAGACCTGCCAAAACTGGCTTTAAAAAGTAACACAACAAAGTTATAAAATTTAAAAAGAATAAAAAGAAAAAAAAACCCATCGTATTATCTTGCCAGTGTGAGAAGCTGAAAGAAAAAATAAAATCTAAGAGATACAATAGGCACTGTGAACAGGAAAGAATTTGTTCAGTGGGGAGGAAAAACTGGGATGAGAAAAAGGACAAAAGAAACAAGAGGAAAAGATATATTTATGTACATCTGCAGGATAATTTGGATTGTTACGCTGCCGATTTCTATTGATCTTTTGCCCCTTTAGTCTTGATGCCGTAGATAGGTTGAGAATTTTTCAAATAATTCTACTCTATTTCCCCTTAATTATAAATTAGAACTTTAACTTATCTCTTTGCTCCTTCATTCCACTATAAGCAGAAAAAGTGCTTCACTGTGTATAAATGTCTTCTCTCAGATGTATACCAGTCTATTGCTTTTAAATTCCACACTCCATAGCAGTGCCTTGGCGTGGACACAATGTAATTAAATTCATTCTTGTCTGATAACAAGGGTGGCCTTTGTGCTAGTTTCCAGTATCTTGTTTCATGGTTCTGCCTGAGGCCCTCTCAGAATAATCTTTCCTGTGCATTTTTCTATTAGCATCCTGGTCACATCCATGTAAGAACTTTCTAAGAAGTTCTAGGCTTTCCTTTGTCTTCCTGTTATCTGAGGCCTCCCCGAAGTTGCCTTTAATTCTCAGGTTTGTCAATATGGGCTGTGCTAGTCTAGTCCTCTAAATTCTTTCAATCCCTGCTATTACCCGGGTGCAAGTTCACCTCCACATTTTTAGGTGTCTGTGTAGCATCAGCCCTGGTTTCTGTGTATGCTAATTTTCTGTCAGTCCATTTTCTGTTGCTATAATGCATACCACAGTCTGGATAATTTATAAAGCATAGATAATTCAGCTCTAAGCTGTAAATGCTGGGAGGTCCAGGGTCAAGGGGTCACACCTGATGCTCAGAGGTCTTCCTAGGGGTGGAGATTCTACAGAGTCTCAACATAGCACAGGGTTTCCTACAGTGAAACAAAACAAACGAACCAGATACAACTGAGTTTTAAACAAAACCATTCCTGTGAGAACTCGCTGACCCACTAATAATAAAGGTATTGCTCCACTCTTGAAGCAAGAATCCTCGCATCTCAGACATCTCACCAAGCCCCACCTCTCACTCTGGAGATTAGATTGATTGATTGATTGATTGACTGATTGATTGATTGATTGATCATGTATTTAGTACAGGGTCTGTAAGGTTTCACTATGCAGATTGGACTCATAGTCATCCTCCTGTTTTCAGCCTCCCAAGCACTGGGATTACAGGCATGCACCACCACGCCCAGTCTCAATCCCCATCTCGGTGCACCCCAGGGGCAGGGCCGGCATGGCATGGGGATTAAACGTCTAACACATGAAATTTGTGGGGCAGAATAAAACCACATCTTATAGACGCAAAACTCTTCTGGACAGCTTAGTAATAGTATTGCTAAACACTGAGTTATATTGGATAAAGAAGAGAGTGGGGGCCTTTCCCCTTCTCCGGAACCCCTACTTCCTCTTTGCTTGACTGGAATCTGCTTCACAGAATTAGAGCTTCTTAAGAAGTGTATCAAGGGCCGGCAAGATGGTTCAGTGGTCTAAAGCGCCTGCTTGGAAGGGCTCAGGCAACTGCGGGGACTGCGGTTCGATCCCCGGCACCACATGCTGCGCCAGCGCCGCCACCAGGGCAGGCTGAGCCAGCCACAAAATGAATGGAGAAAGAAACAAACAAACACAACAAGCAAACAAACAAATTAATTAATTAATTAATTTTTAAAAAAAAGAAGTGTATCGAGCCACTGTGTTGGTCTCATGAGGCTTCCAGATGACTCAAAGCACAGATGTTCAGATCTGGAGTCTAGAAGTATAAATTTAGGGAGAGCCATTCCCACTTTATTTATTTTTTAATGTGTTTGAGTACAGGGTCTACAGGTTCTCACTACATAGATCAGACTCTCAGTGTTCCCCGGGGGCGAGACCAGCACAGCGCGCCAGGGGTCAAACCCCGGCTGCGGTGCTCTGCCTAGGCAGGCACTTTAGTCTGCTGAGCTATCTAGCCGGCCCAACCATTCCCTCTTTGAAGGCTCTGAAGACAAGAGCCTTCCTTGCCTCCTCCAGCTTCTGGTGGTGCTGGCAACCTTTGGTAAGCCTGGGCTCGCAGATGGCCCTTTTCTCCTTGATCTCCACACTGGCTTCTCCCTTTGCACGTCTCTGCCCAAATTTCCTCTTCTTATAAAAGTACAAATCCAACTGGATTACGGCCTTGCCTTATGACTTCGTTTAACTCAATCACTTCTTAAAAGTCCTGTCTCATTTCCATTGTTTTTTTTTTTTTAAATAGCAGTTAATACATAGAATCTTCACCTTGACCAACTCTGCATGCTGTTGTCTGCGATCTGAGCAACTACACTGAAGACAGCAATGTGTAATACAGAAGGCATGCTTGAATACCTGTCATCATGGTCTTCTAAATGTGTACTGTTTCTAACGTCACATCAATTATTATTTATTTATTTACTTAATGTACTTAGTACAGGGTCTATAGGGTCTCACTGTACAGTTCGGACTCGTTGTGATCCCCCTGTTTTCAGCTTCCCAGGCACTGGGATTGCAGGCACATGCCACCAAGTCCAGTCTCAATTGCTGTCTCAGCATGCACCAGGGGCAGGCTGGCACAGCACGGCACTCCCAGGATGCACCCCATTGCTGCATCTATCTAAGCAGGCACTTCGATGTACTGAGCTTTTGTGCCAGCCCCCATATTGATTATTAATATACTCACTTTAAAATAAATTTTTTAAAAAGGTAAACAAAAAGAAGAAGAAAAAAGAGGCAAGAACAAAACTTTAAGGATTCTTGAAGGCAAGCAGTAATATACAATCATATCTCCGATCTCACCTAACTAAAAATAGACAATATATCCACCATTGCTAATCAGCTATTCTTGTTTTGAAAATCTGTAACATATGTATTGTTGTATGTTATCCTGTTTCTTATTTTTTTGTTCTTGATTTTGCTTTTACTTCTCAGAA
The DNA here is from genome assembly GCA_004027915.1 of Capromys pilorides. NCBI lineage: Eukaryota > Metazoa > Chordata > Mammalia > Rodentia > Capromyidae > Capromys > Capromys pilorides. Next base: position 5,081 of record PVKN010025228.1, on the reverse strand, counting down.
GAAACTAAAGTTAAATAGATAAATAAAAGTCCCATCTCCAAATAAACTCAGTCTGAAGTACTGAGCATTAGGACTTAAACATATGAACTGAGGCAGGAGACTAAGACAAACTTTGAGAAATACTCAGTTGGTTGTCTTCCTTAGAAAAAGGAAAACTAAAAGGACACTCTAGGAATTTCCAGAAGTCTCACTTTCTTTTGACAATGAGGAATTAAGATTCAGTCTGTAGTTACAGGAGCTCACCAGGACATTTCCTAGATTACTTCAAATAGAGGCAAGCAGAAAACTCTGCTAAGAAAAAGTCTTAAAAGTTCTCTCTCTCTCTCTCTCATATATATATATATTATGGCCAGCTCAGCCTGCCCTGGGGATGGAGTTGGTACAGCATGTGGTGCCGGGGATCGAGCTGTGGTCCCTGCAGATGCCTAAGCTTGCCTAAGCATATGCTTTAGATCACTGAGCCATCTCACCGGCCCTGCCCTAAAAGTGGTCTTTTATACTTCTATGGATGTCTTTTCTTGAAACCACCACAGAAGCTCTTTCTAGGAACAGCTTTCAAGCTTAGAGTCCCCTAAATTGCATATTCAGTCCATGCCTAAATTCAACTCATGTGTAAACCTTTATTTGTGTGTGCGTATGTGTGTGTGTGTGTGTGTGTGTGTGTGTGTGTGTGTGTGTGTAGGGTCTCACTGTGCAGTTCTAACTCATAATGATCCTCCTGTTTCCTGCCTCCCAAGTGCTGAGATTACAGATGTGCGCCACCACACCTGGACTCCCTCGCCGGCTCAGTGCACCCAAGAGCAGGCTGGCGCAGCAGGCAGGGCCAGAAATAGAACCTTGGCCCCTGTGCTTCCCTAAGCAAGTGCTTAGTCTGCTGAGCTGTACTGCCAGCCCTTAAAACTCCATTTGTAACATCTCTGAAATTTTATTATCTAGTCCTTGTTCTATCAAGAATCAATACTTGAAGAATACATGTGAAAAAATGTACACATATTACCTGAATCATAATAAGTAGTTCATGATATAGAAAATGGAACTAGAGAATAACATCAGGGTCTTTTTCCAGTTACCATTGATAATAATGACTGGCCACAATTTTCCCACGTGTAGAAATATATATATTTATATATATATATAATATATATATATATATATCATATGCAAATGTATGCTATATGCTGTAATTTTTTTCTTGATGACACTCATAGGAAATTATCCTATAATCGTGATGCCTTGTAGCATCTGTTCATCTTATCCACCTTGCAAGCTTTCACATCTTTTTCAGTAAGCACTTTTTCCTCTGTCCCCATGAGAATACTATTGTCTACTATTGAGCAACAAACTATTGTAAACTTTATGACCTAAATCGTTAGAGATATATTATTGCTCGTGGGTGCGGGAGTCAGGAATCCAGACAGGACAGAGCAGAGTGACATCTCTGTTACACATTGCCTGGGGCACCAGCTGAGAAGTGTCAGTCTGGGGGCTAAAACTTTCACACCGGTTCATTCACTACTGCATCCGCTGGCTGTCGTATGGAGCACGCACACGTGGTCTCTCTATGGCCCAGAGTTCCTTGAAATGCATAGGCTGGGCTCTGAAGATCGCTAATCCAAGAAAAAGAGTGCCTATGGCACAGTTCACGGGGAGAGAACATATCTTTTGGTGAGAGATGTATTGGCTTCACTGTAGGAAGAACATATGGGACAGAATAAATATATGCACATGGCTATCTTTGGAAGAGACCAGCCGTGCTAGCTGGACATGTGACCCAAGCAGAGCTGATCCAAGCATTTCACTTAGAATGATCACGAAACGCTCCTTGTCTTGAGAGTTTCTAAGGAGAAGGGTATAAATCTCTGGTTGGAGAAGACAACCTCTTGCCATGTGGAAAGAGTCTAAATGTGAAACTATGACCAAGTAAAATAAGAAGGAACAGGAAACAGGGAGAGAGTTCTGGTGGCTTTGTAGCTGCCCCTCCAACATCAGGCACATTGACTAGCTCAAAGGAAGTCAATAATATCTATTGTGTGCACATATGAAAGTCTTAAATGGAGCATTTGAATTACAGTGAGAACGCCAAACATCGGTGGCCGATTCTTTCCCTTGTTTATCCACATGTCTCCCTGCTCCTCGGGTCTCCTACTGCCCATTTACTAGCTTCTTGGGGTGAGTCTTCTTGCTCCTTTGTACACCAGCTGGGTCACCTCTGCAGTGAGAACAGAGTTGAGTCTTTCTAGAAATAACAGCTCCGCTCATTTTTCTACCAATGAGGTATTTATTCATATACACTGCAACTCTTCCTGGTGGTATGTCCTTACCTCTGTGCTATGGATTTCCACTTAAAAGAATTTTGGCGAAGATTTTAGCCTCTCATCCTCAAGGGTGTGTCCCGTACGTCCCCTAGCTGAGGAAACTGGTGAACACAGCTCTCAGGTTATCTTAACACAATCCCAAGAACTCCCAGAATCAGCGTATAGAGTGATGTGGAAGAGACATCCTTTGACCATGCCCTACTGGAGCCTTCAAGGAGAGTTGGAGTTTCCATCATTCATCCTCACCAGGAAAAATGGCCTTGAGCTGGGCCGGGGTCCATCAGCGATGGTGCTCTGAGAAGTCTGTGCTTGGCCTACCTCTGGGATAAAGGGCTCCCTGTTGTCCTGAAACCCAGATAGTATCTGATTATCTCTCTCCTTGCCTCTTCAACCTGTAGGATGCGCCCTTCATTGAAAGCGTAGAGTTGCACAGCCCACTAGGGAGGCTGAGGAGGCACATCTGAGGACTGAAGCAGGTACAATTAGGCAGAAACTGCAGGGAAGCCAGCTCTTGGGGCTGTCCCTTAAGAGGCAGGAAGAAAAGCTCTCATCCAGCCAGCTCTGTGCTAACCAGACTGAGGCAAGGAGGATGGAAACGCTAGAGCATAAACTGGGAGAGCACTTCACTCACAGAGGGCTTCCTTTGAATTTCATGGGACTGAGAGAGAGCCGACAGGGATAGAGGCTACTTTTTATTTCCCCCTGAATATGGCCAGTGACCCAGTACATTGAGAATCTCTGTAGAGGTGGGAGTGTTGCACTTCTGCAAGATCAGTTTGCACAGCTGCAAAAGGGAGTTTTCTGAATGCTCACTCCAGCGTGACAAGAGCCAGGCGGGCCCACACCCTCTCCCCGTCCTCACACGGGCCCCTGCCACCCAGCCCTGGCTTCTCCCCATCTGGCAAGGGGCCTTTTGAAAGGTGCTATAGTTCTGCCTGGGAAAGAGGAAGCACTGTGCAGGAAGGGAAGGGTGGGGTGCAGCATTTGGTCAGGAGGAGAGACCCATTCTGTCACACTGCTGAGCAGACTCTGAGAAAGACGAGCAGACTCTGTGGTGGCTGGAGTTTTGGCATGAGGCTTCTCTTTCCATCTTGGCTTCGAACTGATTTAGCAAAGTCCTCTTTCTTAAATAGGACTGTGCTTTCCATGTGTGAAGTTACCAAATTCTCTTGGCCTAGTTGCTTCCAACCAAGTTTGAAAATCGACTTGGTTCTAAATTGTGTCAACTTGTAGGTCACCCCAAATGACCACTTTCCCCAAAATACACATCTTGAGAAGCAAAGGTGATTAGGTTAGAAACAGCTTCTTTCAGATGGAGAATTCCACAGTGAATGGTCAGTGAGTCTAGTGGAATAAAATGTGTCGGGGACCACAGATTGTAAGGTCAGGCTAGGGGAAGTCCAAGGCCCTGTCCTGCCCTTTGAGTGAGACTGGAGCCCTGTGACTCCCTGCTTTCTTCTGGTCACAGCAGAAGCCCTGTGACTAGTAACACTGTAGGCTCCTAGGGCGAGATGAGACGTGCCAGGCTGATAAGGATCTTCAAAGCAACGTAGTAGCAACAGTAAACAGCTTCCTCTGAAGAAGCTGCATTCTCCTTGTCCCTTCTTGCATCCTGCCGGAATACTTTCTGCTTCTTCCTAGCCCACATGCTCACCATTCCTCTTCTCAGAAACACTCATTGCCCTCCACCCAATGTCCCTGACACAGGTATAATGAATAAAAACTGAAGTCCTGGGGTCTCATGGCCATTTGGTCCCCATGAACAACTGTTCACTCCAGTTCCCAAGAAGTTCCCACTTCGTCCCTTGCTTTTTCTTGTTGCCATGCACCATAAGGCTTTGCAGGACCCTGGGGTACACTGTAGGGGTCCCCAGTAATAATAATGTAATTCTCACTGTCAGTGAGCAGAGTGGTGGGGCGGAGACTTTGCCCACAGAATTCTATCCTTAATATGAGAATACATTTGTCATCCTGTACTCACAGCCCTCAGCTCACTGCTCCCCCATGTCCTTTTGCTACATATATTGGTCACTGCATCTCTTCTCAGTGAGGTATTTAACCAGAAGGCACTCAGTTTCCTTCTTTGCAAAATGAAGACCATTCTGTCCCATCACCAGGTTGTTATGCATAGAAGATGATATGTGGATGGGAGATGTTGAAAGCTTTGAAAAAGTTAAATCTGCCAGGCACGTGTTTAAAAATGATCAGAGACAGACAGATGAGACTGATGTGCTAGGTCCTGGAGAATAGGACAGGATAGAACCGCAAGGATAGTTGCTGGAAGATCCAACAGTTCAAAAGCACTGTTTGTGAAGCGCCTGCTTCCTACAGGTGATTTCGGGCTCCCCACGTCTGTGGAGAAAGAGAAGACCCAAGTAGACAAACCAAGAGGAGCAAAGGAAAGATGTGATGGCAAAAATCACTTCTGGCTTACTTAATGGAGCTCGCCTGCACAAAAATACAACACTGTTCTTGCCCCTGGTTCTCCCTCACTTCAATTCACTCTCTTCCCTGAATCCAACAGGAAACAGCTCTGAGCCTGGAAGTCAGGAAGCTGGAATGGAAGGGACCTGTGGTATTATTTCCTAGTCGATGGCTAGTTGGGGGCACACTGTGAACCTCTCACTTCAGGTATCAGCTAGCCCAAATAACATCTACCTTTCATGATCTGAACATGGTTTCTTCTTACTATTCCCCCCAAGTAGTCCTATGCATCAGTCCAAGTGAAATATAGTCTACCACTAAAAAAAATTCTAGCCTTCCAGG
>PVKN010025227.1:0-14201 GCA_004027915.1 Capromys pilorides | reverse complement strand
CACTCAGTTCTTGATGCGTATCGTGTAACCTGCACTCTGAAGCGGGGCGTTCCACAGGCCGCGTCTCCAGGGCGCAGCAGCAGCTGTTTCTGTCATCGCAGCGTTCTGTTGGGCGTTGCTGTCCCGGAACTGGTTTCCTCGTGGTTGGCTGGACTGGAGCTGCATGGCCGTGCTGCTCCATGTCCTGCACTGCGTCTGATAATCTAGGGAGAGGCACCCGGGAAGAGGTCTTCGCGGGTCGTTTGCCCGCGCGCTCAGCCCAGCACTGCCGGCGGGTCGTTTCCCTCCGGCGTCGCCCCTGGTGGCCTCTGCGTCTGTCTGCAGTAGCTGGTGTGTCTGCCGCGTTGGCGAGCGCGGTGCCTGCTTGTCAGTTGCGTGGGGTGGGGTCTGCTGACCGACACTGTCTCTCCATCGCAGGAGCAGCTACCCGGATCACAGGCCCGGGGAGGACCCCGGCGAGGCGGAGGAGGTGCCCTCGGAGAAGAGCTTGGAGTACGACGACGACACCATGGAGCTGGTTCTGCCTTCGGGTGGGTGCGGAGCTCGGCTCCAGTGGATGTGGGGGCTCGCTCGGGTCCCGCTGCCCCGAGGGACGTGGCGCGTCAGGCGGTGCGCCTCGTGCACTCGCCCGCTGGAGGCCGTTGCTGAGCTCCAGGTTGGCTGATTTGCTTAAGTTGGATCCGTGCTTTTGCTCCTTTTGGTGTAGCTCAGCATGTTCTTGTTTTGTTTTGTTTTTTGACTCAGCATGGTTTGATTAGGTGGTTTTCAGAAATAGGCTTTTTTCTGGTCAGTCCTTGACCTTTCCCGGGGAGCACGTTTCCTGCCAAGCTGGCTCTTCCTCTCGCTCTGCACTGATTTGTGAGTCCTGCGTCGCTCGGCTCAAGGCCTGGCTGGTCTGGTGTGCCGAGCGCCCTGGTTGCCTGTCTTTGTTTTCACCGAGTAGAGGCTTGGAGCCGAGCTCTGCCTGCCGCCCCCCCCCCCCCCCCCCCGGGTGGGTGGGGCTCACGGAGGCGCCCGATCCCAAGTTCTAGGAGGTGAGGAGGAACCCTGAGTGCAGAGGTCTGCCCTTGGCCGGCAGTGACGGGGCACTGCAGAGGGCATGGTGAGAAGCCGAGGAAGGGGCGGTGGGCCTGATGACGGGGCCCAGAGGACACTGGTGCCAGGCCCGTTGCGTCACAGCGAGCTGTCCAGGTAGGTCCTGCCACCCTCGCACGCAGCTGGGGTCCCTCCCTTTCCTCAGGTTCCTCACCCGGTTACACAGCAAGCCTTGTCCTTGTCTTCCTCTGGTCACGCTATAGTGGGGGCGTGAGAAACCATCTCTGGTTCCCACACGGGAAGGGCCAGCCAGTCAGGAAGGGGAGATGCTTAGAGAAAGTACATTTGTAGCATAAACGTACAGAAAGCTGTCCTTTTCCTTGTCTGAAATAAGACAGCGCGACAACTATTTTCATAGCATTTACGTCACACTGGATAGTAAAAGTAATCTAAAGGTGATGCATACAGAAAGGTGTGTGTGAGTTACGGGCGACTGTGGTGACGGGGGGTGTGCGTGCGTTTGTGTCTAGAGGCCGACCTGGGGCCTCGGTCACGTGAGCAGGCCTCCTGCCCTGAACCGTATCGGTGCCCTTCAGAACTTAGTTTTAGATTATTATTACTACTACTACTACTACTGTTATTATTATTGTTATTTTGAGGCGTGGTCTCACCAGCCTCAAACGTGAGGTCCTCCTGTCTCAGCCTCCTGAGTAGCTGGATTACAAGCCTGTGCCTCTGGATCTGTGCTGTACTGCTTTGTGTAAGGCACTTGAGTGTTTTTGGATTTTGGTGTCTAGGGGACTAGAACCAGCCCCCCTCAAGACTGGTTGGCCCTTTTTCTCATTCAGCAGAATATCCCATTTGAGGAGGATAATGTATTTGAGAGAAGTTTTCATCTGGATCTTAGATTTTTGAAAACTGAAAACCCCCAGCTACATAGAAAGCGTATTTCCTAGAGCGATTGCATTCCTAGGGTTAACCAACGCCGGGAGTTGTAGCTTTTAGGTCGTTCCTCTCTCCATCTAGAGGACCTGGCACCGCCCCTTTGCGTGTGTCTGCCCTGTTTTGTCTGTCTCTGTGAGGCTGTGCTGCCGTTACAGCCTCCTGCCTGCCTGGCCTCATCTGTCTGCTTTCCTCTCTAGAACGTTCTTGCTGGACACCCTGGTTTACTTTACTCTGCAGCCCCTGCAGTGGGCGCTGGGGCCTCTGGGTAGCGGAGTCCCTCCAGGCCTCTCCCTGGAGTGCCGTCCAGGCACTCGAAGGTCCTTCCAGGGGTCCTCGCTCACACGCGCTGTGGCTGAACCCTTCTGCTCCTGTGAGGGTCCACAGGGCCTCTGGGAAACCCTGCCGCGCCTCTCCTGTCTGTGTTGCTGGGGACAGATCGTATCTGCTCCCTGAATACTTGCTGTCTGCCATGGTTTTTACCTCATTCCTGTGATTATTGATTTGGTTGCTCTTCTCCCATCACTTGAAAATAAATTAACATATCTAAATTGACACGGCATAATTGTACCTATTAGTGGGTGCAATGTGCCATTTTAAGACGGGCATGGAACGTTCTGTGATCCAGTCAGAATAGTGAGCATCTCTGTCAGCTCAGCACAGATCATTCTTGTGTGTGTGGTGAGAACTTTAGAATCTTCTGTTAGCTACTCTGACATAATGGCTGTCACCACAGTTACCCCCATGCCGTGGAGCATTGGAGGTTAGTCCTTCTGCCCAGCTTGGTACTGCCTTTAGGGAGAAAAACCTCTTCTTTCGTCTCTTCCCCCTCAGCACACACGAAGCACCCAAGACCCTGGTCGAGCTTCGTTGTCTCAGAAGGCAGAGGCTACGTTTAGTGGGAGCAGGCTTGATGGGGGGGGGGGGGGGCTGTGACGTAAAGGAAAGGTGGGCGGGGGCTGCAGGACTGAGCATCGTGTTGTCTGCATCCCTGTGAGCCTGGGAAAGAGCCAGCGTGCCCCTGCGTCATGCCATCAGAGAAGACAAAGGCTTGAGACGAACTGGCTTCCTTGGGGGGTGTGTACACGCGCGCACATGCTCGTGCGTGTGTCCATTGTCTGCATCTTGTCATTTTAAATTGAAGATAGTGAGCTTCATATGCTCAAGACATAGGCTTGGCAGTAGTGAGGTAACTGGTATAGGATTAGAGATTATAAAGTGCTGCACTTAGACTTAAGAAAGAAAGACGTAACCAAGAGCCGGACACCGCTCAGCTAAGCTGCTCACAGTCCTGTTCTGTGGGTGCGCTGCTGTTGGGGGAGGAGGCTGTAGCTTCCCGAAAGTCTCTGCGACTTAGGAGATTGAGAGTCACAGATGAAAACATCCACGCGCACATCCCGTCACTCAGAGGGTGAAACCCTGGAGTGGACGCTAAGTGGCAGCACGTACAGAGTTTTCCCTCCCTCCCTCCCTCCCTCCCGCCCTCCATGTATTTGGTTGTGGCCGCTGGGACTCCTGCACTCTGGCCAGCTCAGCCCGCCCTGTGGGTGGGGCCTGGCACTGCCTTGGTGCTGGGATTGCTCCGAAGTCCCTGCACTTGCCTAAGCAGGTGCTTTAGTCTGCCGACCTGTCTCGCCAGCCCCACCAATACAGATTTCTGAGTAAATACAGATGCAGCATTCAGGCCATCTCGGCCGACACAGTGCTCGTTACCCTTGCAGACTTTAGGAACCTGTCCTGTTTTTGTCCTCACACGTGTAGTGTGGCAGGACAGTGTTGCAGCCTTCTGGCTTGGTCCTGCGCCTCAGTACCTTTTTGGGGGTTTCTGAGGAGCCAAGAAAATGCTGACCAAACACTCCTTAAGAATTCTGCAGTAAGGAATTTGCTCATGAGCTTGCCTCTGACATCACCATTCGGAAGCCTCTTGTGTGTGCGGTCTTGTAAGACTGAGTTGTGTGGATGCCACAGCGAGGCCAGTTTGTGAAGAATTGTGACGAACAGAGCTTGTTGGTATTTAACCAGCTACACAGAAGAGTTTGCTTAAGCTCATCTCCAGAGCAACAGTTCTAAATCTAACTTGGCCTGCATGACAGTAAAGTCCGCAAGATGATCCCCAGAGCATGACAGAAGCCTCCAGTAGAGGGCGCGGGAGCACCTCTTCGGGAGGTCGGCGGGGCCCAGCTCCTCAGGTTCTGTCCATTGCGCTTCAGCTCCTTGAGAGGAAGCTGGTGTGAACAACGCGTGGCGCTGGCTGTGGATTAGCCAGATGAAGCTGTCTCTGCTCTGTGAGAACTACACCGTTAATCTCGGAAAACTGCACTTCTAAGTGCTTCCTTTCCAGCACCCCGTGGCATCGGTTGGCAGGCTGTTACAGGAATGGACCGCAGCTGGTGTCACGTGCCCACGCCTGGCCTGCACGGCTTGGGCTGGCATGCTGTATGCTGAGGAGTTTCCTTTGAGGCCGTCCTGAGCTTAGCACTTGGCACTCCAGTGTCTGGTGCCCCTGTAGGAGGAGCTCCGAACACTGCCCAGCTTTCTGCCAGCCATGGGAAACGGAGACACATGCCTACGTACTGCTTAGGAAAATGCGTGCTGGGTAGTTAAGACGCACGCCATCATTTACTGGGTTGGGGTTCCTTATTGTTGCGAACCAGAGGCTGTGTGCCCTAACAGTGTCAACAGAAAGCCGCCAGAGGCTCCGCCGGGCTTTCCTCACGGGTCTCCATTTCAGCCCCCACGCTTGCGTCTCGTGGTCCACGCTCGCCTGCGCCGGTGCTGCTGGGGAGGCGCACCTCATCCACGTCGGCGTCCAGACGCCACGTGCACAGGCTTCTGTCTCAGCCCCTGAGCCTGATCACTGAGCAGGCAACGGAAGTCGCTGCTCTTCCATATTTGTGTGGCCGTGAATTACTCTCCTAATGTCCGGGCAGGGATATGGACTTAACACCGGGAGTGTTTGCCTCTCAATTTAAAGATCTGTTTCCTAAGAGCAAACATAAGGGCTGGGGCCATAGTGCAGTGGCCTGGCCGCTGCCTGGCGAGCACGGGGTCCTGAGTTTGATCCCCAGTACCCAAAAATAAGTTAATTTAAAAAGCCTAAGAGCAAACAGCCTTCCATTCCATTGATAATATCTCTTTCGTGGTCTTTACCCAAAAGTTCTGAGTGATTGGTATGTATGTAAAACGCTTTGAGGAGCTACACACGTTCCACCCCGGCCAGATTCCCCTACTCTTTTCCAGTGCAGTGGCTGCTGCCTGGCTTCTGTGTGTCTGTGAAATAGCCGTGTGTGGGTGTTCGTCTCGGGGCTGGTGGATTGCTTTGCCCCCATTAATGTTCTTGGCAAAGCCTAGCAGATAATTTTTTTTTAAAATGTGTTTGCTACAGGGTCTCACTATACAGATGGACTCGTAGTGATTCTCCTGTCTTCAGCTTCCTGAGAGCTGGGATTACAGATGCGCACCACCATGCCCAGGCACAATCTCCATCTCAGCTCGCCCGGGGGTGGGGCTGGCAAGGCGAGCTGGGGATCAAACCCCGGCCTCTGCGCTGTGCCTAAGCAGACGCTTTAATCCGCTGAGCTATCGGGCCGGCCCAGTAAGCTGGAGAGGACCCTGAGTTCTCTGGCCCAGGAGTCGTGGCTCGCAGTGCGCCGTGCCTGAAGCCTTTCCCCTTGGGTCTCATCTGCCGAGAAGCTGAGATGCAGACTGGGGCGTTTCCTGTAGAGGGCCAGAGAGGCCCGAGTTCAGCCAGTGGTGCCGAGCCTTTTAGAGCCTCAGGAGGAGCCCGGCGCCGCCTGGCGCATGCGCTGTGTGTGGCCTCCCCACCGGTTCAGGCCGTGCACGCCTCTGTCTGCCTCTGTCTCCTCAGCTCTGCGTTGTAGCAGGACAGCGGCGGGAGCTCTGGGTGGGGGACGCGTGTGACTGCATTTGAGTGAGACCGAGGCCACTGTAGTGCGCCGCGCCTTGGCGATGGCGTCAGCGTGCTGCTGCTCACTGCGGAGCTTTGATGCCTGCCTTCACTCGGGTTTTTATTAGTCTAGTTGTACATGTCCCCAGGCTTTTGATGGCCTGGGGACAGTTTTTTGTCCTGTGGTTTTCTTATTTGAAATATCAAGCCTCTTTTCTTTTTTCCTATGTATTACAATTGCTGGTGGCCTCTGCGGTGATGGCAGACAGCCGTATTTTGGAACACAGCAGAATATGCCAGGAGGCAAACTTAGAAATCCATTCCGAAAGCGTCATCGACTCAGGGGTTTACCAGACTCTGCTGAATAAGCAAAAACTGAAAAAAAAAAAAAAAAAAAAAGTACTTAGTCATCTTGCGAAATTCTAGCTCCCCGGGTGGTTTCTGTCGTTTCAGAAGCACTAAGCAGGCCCTTAGCACTGCACACTGTGTTCCAGATAAGCCTGTCGGCGAGGCCGTTCTGCCCGTGCTCAGGTGTTGAGTGGCGTCGCTGGCCGCCAGCCACTAGATGCCAGCAGCCCTCCAGCTGCGAGTGCCCATGTCCCCTGTGGGTAAACGTTGCACCTGTTGGAGAATCACTGGTATAATTTGAGCAAAACGGGTGGCTTGGTCTCTGTTCTGGACTCTGAGGTTTGTAAAGCTGAGCATTTTGTTTCTTGAAAACTATGCACAGCTCCCTAACCTACTTACGCCTTTTACTGGAATTGCTATAAACATGGTAAGTACAGGCTGCGGTGTCCACTGAACAGCCACTTGTCGTTCTCTTCCTAAAACCCTGTGCCTGCCTTGCTCTTCCTCTGTTTTATTCTGTGTGTCTTTAGAAAGCTGCCTCGTTCTTCTTCTGTAGACGGAGCACTGTGTCTTCAGGCACGTGCGAGGCCGGCTTAGAGGCCCTCCCTGCATAGCTGTGCCCCACAGCAGTTCGCATCCCGTTGTTAAATGTTGCTCTTTTGAACAACAGGTGCCAGAGTGGGCCATCGGTCGTTGATGAGATACTACAAGCAGCGATTCGGCTTGTCCAGAGCGGTGGCCGTGGCTAAGAATCAGAAGGCCGTGGGCAGGGTGCTCCAGCAGTACAGAGCTCTGGGCTGGACCGGCAGCACAGGTACCTGAGTGTCACACCGGCCGTGAGACGGTGCTGGGATGGCGTGGTGTCGGTCTGTGCTGTCCCTGGGGAGCCTCCAGGGAGCCTGGCTTGGATGCTAGGGTTCCCATTGCTGCTTTCCATTCCCGCTAGGCTCCTTGACACACGAACTGTATTCATGGCAGATGCATTTATGTGCACCATTACGCTTTTCAAAAGCTTAGTTACAAAAAGCATATGTAGTTGGCATTACAGGCTGAAGTTATCCCGAAGACTGCCCCGCGGCCTTCCTAGCATCCTAGTGGTGAGCAGGTGAGCCGTGGAGACGAGCATGACGTATACGATGTGCTTAGGTTCTCACGCGATGAGCGTGAGTAATGTAATTAGCCTGAGCTGCTTCCTCATTTGTTCCGTGAGGCGTTGAGGAAAGGCCGAGGGCGCTGGCTGGCAGCAGGCACGTCCACCGCAGGGCGTTAGCCTTCGGGGCTCCACACTCAGATTCAGATGATGGAGGCCAGGCTGCGACACTGCCCAGCTTTGAGACCTGCTCAGCACGGCTGTGTCCCGCGAGCTGCTGCGTGGGGCGGGACCCCAGCTCTCCAGGAGAGCGCGCCTAGTTGGTGGGCGGGGCCCGCTGCCTTCGGGAGTCTGGAGGCTTGAAGCCCGCTGGGTTTCTCTTTTGTTAACTTGCCCGTTTTTTGTTTAAAAAGAGCAGAATATATTTATTGGAGAAGGAAAGCTTCTGTCTGAGAGAGGCAGAAGGGGTCCCTAGTGGGTTTCTGAGGGCCCTTCCTTTTCTGGAGATTTTTGTGGAGCAAAACTGCGAGGTGAGGTGGGTTCAAGGTGGGGAAAAATGGGAAGTCACAGGGTGGGCGTGGGGTGGGACAAAGGTATGGTAAGGGCTGGGCAAGGACATGGCAAAAGGTGAAGCATGAGGCGTTTGTCTCCGGAAGGAGCCCCAGTCCGGAAGCTGAAGCAAGCTGAGTCCGCCTCCATCGGTGATCTCCATCGGTGATCTCGGTGGACGGCCTCCAGGGGTGTAGGGGGAGACTCCCACTCTGGAAACGTCTGGTAGGAGTTGTGCTCTCTAGAGTGATGGATTCTGGGAGCAACAGGTGAAGAGAAGAATGTGTTTACTGAGGAAAGAGCATTTCTGACTGAGAGAGACGGAAGGGATCCGGAGCAGGTGTCCTCACCTCTTTTTGAGACAGTCCTGCGGTGTGCTCAGGCTGACCTTGAGCTCGCTGTATACTCTGGTCTGACTTTGAACTTGAGGCTTGAAATCCACCTTAAGGGCTCGGTGTGGGTCTGCCCAGTGCTAGGAGGGCCCTGAACCTGGCGGGGACTGGCCTCATCTCGGGGGCCATCATCTGCCTCAGCCACCGGGCTCAGTGGGGCCTCTAGTACCTGGTGAAAATGCCACACACAGCAAAAAAGTGGCTATGTACGAGGGTGCTGGAGTGCAGATGGGGCGCAGCCCCCGGCCTGCCCTTCTGCGTATGAGGACCCCCAGGCCAGAGTGAAACTCTGAGGTGGGGCTGCCTTTGACCGCAGGGACCCTAACAGGCCTGGCCTCGCTTCTCGGCCCTGCCCGCAGGTGCAGCCCTGGCGCGGGAGCGGGACATGCAGTACGTGCAGAGGATGAAGTCCAAGTGGCTGCTGAAGACCGGGGTGAAGAACAACGCCACCAAGCAGATGCACTTTCGGGCGCAGGTGCGCTTCTGAGTCTGCAGCGCGCTGGCCCCTGGCTAAGGACCGGGCGCGGGTGGGGCCGACCCTTGGCTGCTGTTGGCTTGCTCTGAACCCGTAATAAAAGTTGGCATCCCAGTGGTTTTCAGGCGTGATTTCTAGGTCGTGTTTCGGGCTGGCGTGGAAACAGTTGGAAGAGTCCGCAGGAGGCGCGGCCCGGCCCAAGACCGTAGGGTGGGCAACACCGGTAGTTTCTCTACTCCACGTGAACTCGGAGAGTCGCTTGCCGTGCCGTGGCCCTGGGACCCACGTGGCGGCTCACGTGGGAGCGAAGGTGGCGGTCACAGCTCGTGGGTGGCCTCTGGGCTTGTTAGACCAGGCACGTAGAGGACGTCAAGGCTGCTGTGTCGTGATCGTCCTCGGGGAAAGACACGAGGGGCAGCGCCGGCTGTGCCTCAGCCGCGTGTCCGGCCCGGTTCTGGGGCCATCGCCTTGGGGGGAAGTCTCCGCAGCGACGCACAGTGTGGGTGGCTCAGGGGAGGGCCCGCCCTGGAAGTGAGGCTGCCAGGACCCTCCCCCGGGACCCTGACTGCGTCCGCAGGAGGACCCACGCCACTAAGTGTGCTGAGCTGCCCCCCGCGACCCCCAGCAAACAGGTGCCACCAAGGCCCGAGTTCCAGGCAGCACGCTGCGTGCCGATTGTGCAGCGGGCTCCGCGAGGACACCGCCGCCCTGACGCAGCGGGGCCGTCCTAACCCGGGTGCAGAGCCCGGGGAGCTCTTCCCGCAGTGCGCAGGTTCTCCGTTCCCCAACAGCAGGGGCCGGACCCGAGTTACTCTTTCCTCGCGTTCCCCAGCTCTTCCCACGGAAGTGCCCAGTCTTGGCCGCGCTTTCGGTCTAGAGCCTGGGAAGAGGTGCCGCGCGTGCACGTGGCATATTTCTAGTTTATACTTCACGAGTGTGCCAGATGGATGCTGTGCCGCCGCGCCTCATGCTCCGCTTTCCCTTTACGCCCTCTCGTGGGCCGTGCGGCCGTGGCGCGCCTGGAGCTTGCTGCGTGCGGCCTGCTGGTGCAGACGGTGTGCGCGCCTCGTCTTTGGTGCCTTGTCTCCCCAGAACTGACAACCCGTGCTGTAGACATTGGCTCTTAACTTATTGCCTTTTCACCCTGGGAAGGCAGAGAGGGGGCAGTAGGGACACTACGTTTGCTGATTTAAAATACCAATACTGTCTGCGTTTGTATAAGCTCTTGCTTCTGAGCTCCTGGGAGACACCGTTTTCTCCTTTCGGGTTTGTGCAGTAACCTACTTTGTCCCCTCTGTAATTTTATAAAATTGAGATTACTTGCCTTTCCAGTTTGTGCAGACCTTGTGGGTTAAGCTCAGCAGCAGACAGATTTGACCATAAAAATAGGTAACGTAACAACCATGGTTAATGTTAGTGCACCACGTCCCTGCGTGTTGGTTCGCCTGGCCTGATCTCAAGTCAGAAGTCGTCAGGATCAAAAGCCAGGCGCTGTCGTCGCCTCACTCCCTCTCCACAGGCGACGCCAGGGGCGGTCGGCTGGCTGTGTCTGCGGCTGACCTCTGGCCGGACTCCGAGACCTGCTTTCTGCCCTGTGCAGTGTGAACTTGCCGTCCACCGGGGATGAGCTTGCTTTCTGATGCCGCCTGTGAGGCGTAGGTAGTGGTGGTGGTGTGGCAGGAGGACACAGGGGACACAGGGACGGTCGGTAGCTGGGGGAAGCCAACGATGGCTGCGGGTTCCCCAGCGCGCGCGCGGGGGGGGGGGGGGGGGGGGGGGGGCATTGTCCTCATCCCTCTTGTGGCCACTATGAAAAAAGCTCCAAGCGTTACTATTCAAGTGTTTGCCCAGTATCGCCTAACTATTGCCGTTAAGCTCAGCAACACACAGATTTGACAGTAAGAACAGGTAATGTAACCACCATGGGTAATTTACTGCTCTGGTTTCGAAAATTTGTAACATACCTAATGTACGCGACCTTGTTTCTGTCTTTGTTCTGCTACTTGTTTTTGCTTTTGTGTTTACTCTTCAAAATAAAATAAAAATAAGTAAATCTAGCACAACAGTCTAGCGTCTGCATTTATGAGAAAGAGCACCTTTGCTTGATTTAAAGGGGAACGTTTTTGCTTCCAAATGGATTTGTTTACCTGTAAGTTGTTTTTCTCTGCCATGGTTATCGTTCCTAACCTAACACGCCAGACATTTCTAGTTGGGAATTCACAATAATTTACATCCAGGAGGCAGGCTGGCATTATGTGGCCAACTTCAGTGTACAAACTGTGTTTTTGCGAGAGAATTCTTGGCAATCCTGGAGAAATTTATGTCTTGGAGGTTGTGTATCGTTTGGTTCAGGCTCAGTTACACCTGGCACATGAACTTTTTGTGATAATGCATATATATATATATATACTCTCCGGCCGGTGGAGAGTAAGATGATTTGATGAGCTTAGCAGAGCTGTGGACGTTTGAGTCTTCTGATGTTAATGTACTGGTCGCTTGTGGAGCAGACACTGTTTCCCTGATCTGTTCTACCCTAAGAGTGTGGCTTTCCAGCCCAGACTGTATTTCCCAGCATCCTCTCTGGCAAGATATGGTCATGTAACTAGGTTTGGGCCAGTGTTTGTGCCCAGATACAGATGCAGTTTGGTACAGATTAACTCTGAGGCAAGCTGCCTTTCTAGATGCTGCCTCATCTTCCTCTCCTGAGCTGGAAATGAGGCCTGCCGTCGCCACCCAGAGGAGAGCAGTGCTTCGGGGGTGGCAGATGTGCACGGAACCTGGTTAAATGTCAAGATAAAGTAGTGATGGGCTGGGGAGGCAGCTCAGCGGTCTAAGTGCCTGCCTAGCAAGCGCAAGGACCCAGGTTCAATCCCTGGTACTGCATGCCACGCTGGTCACCCAAACCGGGCATGGCGGTACACACCTTAATCCCAGTGCTGGGGAGGCTGAGACAGGAGGATCCTGTGAGTCCGAGCTGCCTAGTGAGACCCTGTACCACATAAATAAAGATTTAAAAAATAAAGATAAAATACTGAAACTTGCCAGTCGGGGTTGGCTGGATTGTTAACGTGACGCACATGGAAGTCATTTGCTTGTGCAGTTTGTGTTCCAGAAGCCCAGCTTATAATCTACTAGGGCAGAGCCGCATAGCTGTTGCTAGTGTGACTTGGTGTAGTGCAGATTTGCTCAGGTGCAGTTGCGTTTCTTCCTTCCCTCTGCTCTCAAACGGAGCTGGGCTAATGCTAAGGCAGGTTAGGTGGAGACAGCGGGAAGTGAGGCTCACGAAGCAGGGCTTTTTGTAGGCCAGTGTTTCCAGCATGGCTTCAGTTTTCTCTTCAAGCCCACATATGCTGGGCCGGCGAGATGGTTCAGTGGTCTAAAGCGCCTGCTTAGGAGGGCTCAGGCGACTGCGGGGACTGCAGTTCGATCCCCCGCACCACATGCTGCGCCAGCGCCACCACCAGGGCAGGCTGAGCCAGCCACAAAATGAATAAATAAAGAAACAAACAAACACAACAAGCAAACAAATAAATAAATAAATAAATAAAAGCCCACATATGCTGAAAAACAGTATGCCTTCAGTCTCCTATGGCAGGTTTGCAGTGGGCCTGCTCGTGGGTAGACACTGCTCCCCTGGAGAGGGCTGATGTGCCCCACCCTGATGTTGGGCCGGCCTTACCTCGCAGAGTGATACTGCAGACCCCTAAAGGTGCCCAGCACATGCAGCCAGGGCTCTCCTGGGCTTTGAACCCGTGAGAAGCCCGACCACCTGAGGAGGTCTTGCTGGGTGGAATCCCAGGCCACGCAGACCAGATACACAGCTGCTCCTGTGGACATTCCCGGCTGCAGTCCTAGCCCGAGGCCAGCAGCAGCTGCCAGCGACCAAGGACAGTGCATTGCATGTCCTCTGCAGCTGAGTCCTCAACAGCCTGCAGCCCCCATACCCTCAGACTGCAGCTTCTGACAGACCCACGAAAAACTCCCCAAAATTCTTGATGCTTAGAACTGGCAGCCATTTAAAACAATTGTTTTCTACACCAAGCTTCTGCAACAGCTGTACCTGGAGCGTCGCATCTCTGCACCGCCACCATCGGAGTTGGTTGGATGGTTAATGTGACACAAATGGAAGTGTCATTGGTGATGTTTCTGTTTACCATTTGTGGATTTCTGATCAATGTGATGTTAGGGCCAGTACTTCACACACATTCTGTTGCCTTGTGTCGTTCTTACAACACCTGCAGGTAGTAGATGCAGTTGCCAGCCACGGTGCAGCTGAGGGTCACGCTGCTCTCAGCACCCATCCTGTCGGTGCTAAAAGAGTGAAAGTCTTTTGGAGCGCAGATCAATCCGTCTTTGTTTGTGTGTTTCTTTTTCCTTTCTTTTTTTTTTCTTTCTCTTTTTTTTATAGAGAAGAAAAAGAACAATGGTATAAATTTTTGTGTGATTCCCATTTTCTTGTATGGTAGTATCTCCCATATTTGTTTCAGGTGGGCTCGGGACCTGAGATTGCATTTTGCTCCTTGTCTGTATCATTCTGAGTAGCTGTGATCTTTGGTGCAGGACTGCGTGCCCGTGGGTTGTTTGTTCAGTCTGGGCTGCTGGGTTGGCTGAACTGCTTGTAGGCCGGGGGAGGGGGGTCTCACTCACTTGGCGGGCCTGGCACTGGGTGATAGGCTGTGCTGGCGGTGGGCTGGAGGAGGTCTTAAGCGGTGGGCGTGGTGCTGGTTGGTGGGCCTAGTGCTGGGTGATGATGGTAGGCAGTGCTGGCGGCGGGCTGCAGGTCTCACCTGGCGGGCCTGGCACTGGCGAGCCTGACACTGGCTGATGCTGATAGGCTGTGCTGGCGGCAGGCCAGAGGTCTCACCTGGCGGGCCTGATGCTGGCGGGCCTGGCGCTGGCTAATGATGGTGGGCAGTGTTGGCGGTGGGCTGGAGGTCTCTCCTCGACAATGGTATAAATTTTTGAAACAAGATTGTAGGAGAGTGTTTAATACATTGCATGTGGTTACTACCTTCAGAATAGTTGCTGATAATTCAAGATATAGAAAACTGATCCAGCGGTGGAGGGCGTGCATGTCCTTTCAATGTGCTGAAAGCAACCAGTAGTGCAGGAACGTTGGACTCTGAAGACATGGAGTTGAGCTGCACCGCTTCCCACCAGCTGCTGTGTCCCCCGTGTCCTGTGTGGTTCCAAGCTGTGATCTGGATGCCTGGCGATACCAAGCTGCTTCCTGGAACACAGGAATTGGCAGAGCCAGGGGAAGGCTCGTTTCCCCGAGTGTGTGCCCGGGCCGCGTGCTCCTTGGCAGAGTGTAGCTGCCCACAGCCGTTGAAAATCTTTTAGGAGGAAATACTGTTTGCTGAGTAAGCACCAGTAGGCGTTTCTTTAGGAGGGTGGGTGCATGGTTAGCATAGACCGGAGCCTGTACTGACAGCGTAAGTCTATTCTAAAAACGTGAAATCT
>PVKN010025226.1:0-14196 GCA_004027915.1 Capromys pilorides | reverse complement strand
AAAGGGCACAAGAAGAAAAATAAGATGCATTGGCTGCACATGCCAATAATCCCAGCACTGGGGAGGCTGAGGCAAAAGGATTCCCAAGAGTTTGAGGCCAACCTGAGCTACAAAGTGAGTTCAAGGTCAGCCTGAACTGCATAGTCTCAAAAAGAAAGAAAGAGAGAGAAAGAGAGAGAAAGAGAGAGAGAGAGAGAGAGAGAAAGAGAGAGAGAGAAAGATAGGTAGATAGATAGATAGATAGATAGATAGATAGATAGATAGATGTGTGGTATATACATACCAACTCCTATGAATGTTGTAATCACGGTGTACTGCAAACAGGTATAATAACAATAACATTTCGAAACAGACTCCTACAGTAAGGCAAGCAGAGCATTTCTGGGTGGGGCCTCCGGGCCACATTGAACAAGCAGGTATTGAGTGCCTATTTGTAGTGCAGCCAATGGAAATATGGCGTGAATACAAACGCTTTGCCTTCCAGGAGGCCCAAGTACCTCATAAAATAGACAAGAAAGTGAAATATCATGACACTGCAATAAGTATAATGAGGAAATTAAAAACCCAAGGGAGGCTTCCACATCCTCCAAAGAGCTCGAGTCATTCTTGAGAGAGGCATCTGCAATAAAGGTGTTATGGTTTATGTCTAGTTGTCCCCCCAAAGCCTTATGCAATCCTGGGGCAGGAACTTTTAGAGTTTGAGACTTGACTCATGATCTACTGGGATTATGTGCTTTAGTACTGATGGGATTATGGTCTGAGTACTGCTGGGATTACTTGACTGTTGATCCACTGGGATTATGTGTTTTAGTACTGATGGGGTTATCAGTCTGAATATGGCTGGGATTATGGATGTGGCCTAAGGTGGATAGGCTAAGGCAGAGAGCCTGAACATAATATAAAGAGAGACAGAGAGACAGACTCATGCAGTTGCTCTCTGCTTCCCTGGTTGTTCCATTGCGTCTGTTGCCATTGTCGTTGTTCCACCGCCATGAACTGCTGCTCTCTGTCATGTGCCTCTCTGCCTTGGAGTCAGCCAAGTATGGACTGAAACCTCCTGTAACTGTGAGCTAAATAAACCTTTCCTTCTTTAATTTTGAGTATCAGGTATTTGTCCCAGCAACAAGAGAAGAGTAACTAAGACAAAAGGGTACTTGGACAAAATTTGAAAATCTGAAGACATGGATCTGTTTTATTAATTATTCAGTTTTAGTGGAGGTAAAGAAAACTCCAAGCTCAGAGAACACAGAATATGGTGTCCAAATCAGGCATGGTGGCGTACACCTATAACCCCATCACTCTGGAACCTGAGACCAGAGGGTTTAAAGTTCAAATCTAGCCCGCGGAACCTGTAGAGACTAAGGGAGATTCTGTCTCAAAATTAAAAAATAAAAAGAGCTGGGGGGACGGGGGCGCGGGGATGTAGCTCAGTGCAAAGGTCCTTGGTTTATATTTCCAGCACTCCAAGAAAAGAAATTGAGTTCAAACACTAAACTCAGGCAGGTAGATGATCCACAGAGAGTATTTGTGGAAGAGCGGAAAGTGATGGAGGCACAGAGCCCCTTGCCCTAAGGTCACAGACGCTGGAATTATTCACCCAGTCTCTAGCACTGGCAGATCCCTGCAGGAAAAGATAAAAGAGTAAAACCAAAGTCTGTAATTAGAAAAACACTACCCAGGTTTTTATTAAACATGGGAAACTGAACAAAGGTAGATAAATAAAAACCCACTAATTTAAATGGACTAAAAGGGAATAATTAATAATCTGGGGAGGCACAGGACCACAAACATAGACTATTGCAGCAAATGAAAGGTACTAACAAAGTTTCGGAACACAGAAAGCAAATGGATGGGTGGTAGATGTTTGAAAAGGTTGGAGAAGGTAGGACAATCCAAGAAGAAAGGCGACCTGAAATCTGATGCACTGCAGAGCACCAGAAAAGTCTCCGAATTAGAGGCAGAGAAAGCTGGGTACAGGTGTGGTGGTGCATACCTGTCATCCCAGTACTTGAGGGGCTGAGGCAGAGGATCGATGTGAGTTCAAGACCAACCTGGACTACAAAAGTGAGCTGAAGGCCAGCCTGAACTGCATAGTGAGATCCTGTCTCAAAAAGACCAAAAAAATAAAATAAACGAATTAGAGGCAGAGAGTATTCAAAGAAAGGGTGTGAGCACCAGGCCAGTACCTCTCTGAAAGAGTATAATGGAACCAGAAGGTTCGCAGGAGGCTAAGAAGTTCTGTACCCATGGAAGGCTGAGTCCAAATGTGGCTTCACAATCTTGCTTGGAATTGTTCTCCCAGTATCACTGCCACCTGGCCAGGGTTAACACTTGGGGTAAAAACCTATTTCTCTTGCATGATGTTAAACAAAAGAAGAAAGCTCAGGACTGGCCCTAAGGAGCAGGTTCTGCAACACCTTTCCAGCCATGCGCTTCACACACAGGGGCTGGAATAAGCACAAATGTGAATCCGTGTAAGGGCTGGGAACTCGTTTTAAACAAATGAAAGCATCCCATGAAAATCTAGATACTGAGTGCTGATGGCCCTAGGTTTACAGAATTCCCACAGTCCAACTCAGAGCCCCAGTCAGGAAGTGAAAAGATTCTTCTCTGGAAAAATGACTGGACTGAGAAAAACACTCTGTTACTTTAACTGGTAAGAGATTGACACAACTTGAGGAATAAGAGCAGGACTTCCCAGGCAGAAGGGAAGCTCAGCACATGTGCAATCCAGTGTAAAGAGTTGCAAGGAGCTGAGTACATTTGGCAAGTGGAGAGAATGAAATGGAGAATGCTGAGAAATGGGTCTGTCGGGAATGTGCAGGTCCACCTGCTAAAGGCCTTGTAGGCCACAGAGATGGCACCGGACATTAGATGCGAAGGAGTTCCCATGGCAGAGCAACATAGTCAGACTTAGCAAGACCACCAAGATTGTCTTTATGTACAAAATCGCCAAGATGTTACATACAGCACAACCCAGATTGAGGTAGAATTTGGTAACAGAAAACCCGCCAGGAGCATGTTCCTTTCTTATCTCCAAGAGAGAAAGGAGAAACTGAACCCAAGGCGAAGATGATGAGAAAAAGAGGAGTCACAATTCTCAAT
This sequence comes from Capromys pilorides, assembly GCA_004027915.1. NCBI lineage: Eukaryota > Metazoa > Chordata > Mammalia > Rodentia > Capromyidae > Capromys > Capromys pilorides. The sequence goes on along the minus strand of PVKN010025226.1, from coordinate 11,091 downwards.
TTATAAGGTAGGATGGACAGAATATTGTCATTAAAGGGATAAAATAGGAAAAGAAGCCAAGGACAAATTTTATGTTTCCAGTTTAGGAACCAGGCATGGCAATGCCATTAAAACATTACAGAAATAATCACTGTGATGAGGCAGAAGGAGGCACTAGCTTTGAGGCCCGTTAGGGGTGAGATGAACGTAGAGCCATGGTGGCATGCCATGGCATGCATGCTGTAGCAGGCCGTCTGGTGGCACTGAAGGCTCCAAAAGGTTCACCATTGCTACTAGAGAGCATCTAGAAAGAGATCTCATGAAGCTGCTGAGTTTCTCAGGCCAGGCCCACAACTTGGTATCTCCCTGGCTCAGGGCACTGGGATTACAGACATGTACCCCTAGGCCCAGCTACCATACTCTTTGCTAGTTCTTTTATCTTCGTCCTTTAGATGTCAGCTCTGATGCCATTGCTGGGGAAGCCCTTTTTGTCACCCAGATGTCATCACAGCTCTGTTGGAGGCAGCTAAATTAGATAGAAATGTTATAGGCAGTCAGATAGGGGTAGGCCCTCAAGAAGACAACACAGAAGACAAGATATCTTACAACTATAAGAGGGGTGGATGCTCCTGCTGTGGGCCAGACCTAAAGAGCAAAGTCAAACCTCCTTAAAGTATCCGGAATTGATCATCACCTGAGGAAGCAAAGAAGAATCACTAATCCAACCACTACTGGCTGGCTACTGATAAGCTCTTGTTCTATATTTGTGCCCACTTGCTACATGACTCGCTTCCCCATTTGGTTTGGGATTTAATCAATTTTACCTGAGCAATGGTGCTTGTAATCTCATTGGTTGACCATAGTTTTGTCCCACCTCATGCCCACCTAAGCAAGTGCCCATGACTTCTCCACAACCTCAGACCCACCTCCCCACATGGTTTTTACTTTATAAAATTCCCTCAAAGAGACAGCTTCCTGGGGACATGCACTTGGGCCCCCCTTCTGTCCCTCTCTCAGACAGAAGCTTTCTTTCCCCAATATTCTGCTCTTAACCTCCGTTTGTTCCTAAAATTCATTCTTCAGTTTTAGAGAACACAAACTCAGCCCAGGTACCTTTCTGGTTGGGAGTTTGATTTCCCCTACACCAGCACCACACACCTTCCATGCCTCTCACTGAGCCAACATTGCGCTGTTACACGTGTCCAAGTGCCAATTGTTTTAATACCTCTCTATTGTCCACATAGTAAGTTCTATGAGTTTAGAAAAACAATCTTTGTTTTTGTTTTCCTGGAATCATGTATGACATGGAGGAGACATTTAATAAATAATTTGCATGGCCTTGTATTTCCCTCCTAGAAAATATGCCTATACATATTATGAAGAGCTTACTTCCATTTTAAAATAATTCAATATAATTTAACAGGCAAGAAATAACACTTGGCAAACAGCATGCCATATATTTCAATAGCCATTTTAATTTCAGATTTATTCCATCATTTCCCAGGAAATTTGCAAAGCATTATTGAATAAACAGTCACATCACTTCCTGAAATTACATGCAGCTGGAAATTCTGCTGGCTCCAAAAATAAGAAAATAAGAGAGATCTTTTCTCCCCTTGAGTTGGAGCAGCGGGCTGCACTTCAAAAATGTTACAATCCTTGTCATCAGCATTGTTTGAGGAGTCATTAAGAGTTCGGGTTCTCACTGAGCTTGCCATGTAGAACCTGCTTACTTCCACCCCTAAGTATCCCTTCTCTGTAATAGGTTCTAAATTAAGACCACAGCGCTACTCTGGCTGCTTAGGTAAAGCAACAACAACCATACAACACCATTTGTGCCCCTTCTTACTTTAGTGTGAGATAGGTATCTTGGCAAGAGGGCATGTTCATGGTAATGCAATGGGAACATCCCCAGTGGGTCATGAATAATGTACAGTTCTAGACACCTACTAGGTTGCTGGTGGCACCTTCCATAGGAGTTATGATGGAGCCCCATGTCATGAAAGCGCTGCATAAGTTCTAAGGTCTTAACACTCAACTCCAAAGGGAAATCAAGTTTAACTGGTTTGCTTGCTATGGGGGAGGAGGTGTTTGCTCATTTACTATACTTACAAGTGATTAAGTATCTTCAACGTGAGCCATATCTTGGCAAAGCTGCAACACTCACACAAGTAACACCTGAAGCACCTTAGCACTTTATGCCATTATGTACATTTCTACCCCTACTACTCCGGGCCTTACGATTCATAGTTACTTAGATCACCCCCTAATCCCCTGCAGAAAAACAGAAATCAGCTTCAGCCAGACGTGGATTTCTACTTTGTCGGTAGAGGTTTCCATCTGTGTCCGTTCAACTTCTCATCTGGGTAGCTGTTTGTGTAGATACATCAATGGCGACTTATGAAGTTCTATGTTCCCACACTGTCTACATTTGAATCATATTACAGGGAACCCAACAGCTAGAGGGCATTTAGCTAAATAATCATGTTTGATGGAGGAAAATCACTTGGAGAAATCAGCTTGGAGAGGACTGCTTGATCTATTCCACCCATGCATATGTAGCCACCTTTTCAAATATTCAGGAAGGAGAAAACAGCAGACTAGTGATGAGGATACATGCTATCTGCCAGACTTCCGCTCAGGTCAGTACTGAGCAGGTGTAGTCCCTGGACATGGTCAGCAGTGTCAGAGGTCTCAAAGCCCGGCTTATTTACACAAGTCTTCAAGTAAAGCTCCACTCAGCTAGACTCCACTAGCTGAGAATTACAAACTCAGCATCTTACAGAGTTCAATAAATACTTGGTGAATTAATATGAGGAACATGGTACTCCAAATAGTGAGATCTTTCCTAGATCATTTAAAAATTATAATACCTCATAAAATTTTATGTGGATTAAATTAGATTATATGTCCAGAAGCTGCTAACAAATTTCTGGACAGTAGTAAGTAACACCCCTTTTATTAGGTAGTAATTGTGAGCACAGAAACAAATGATGGGATAGAAGGAAAACCTGGTCAGCTGTCAAGCATTTATAACAGAGGTTGATTCTCATGACACAAATAGCTCGTATAACATCATTGAGAAATTATATACAAGTATACACAGCAGGAAGGGAAAATGCTTGGAACCATCTACTTTAAGAGAAATGGAAATCAACTGTGCTCTCACTGAATAGCTAAGAAGAGAGGTAGGAGAGAGGGAAGGCGGGAGAGAGAAGAGAAAGAGAGACAGACAGAGGACCAAAAAAGAAGAAACAAACTAACTTACATAACTAACTTGAGCTTCAGAAACTCCACAACTATCCCATCATCATGAATTGGCATTACGCTTGTTACTTGATCTCTGAAACAAACATGGTAACACAACAGTGCTGAGGCTCTAGAGCATTTTGTTTTGTCCATAGCTCTCCCAATACTAACAAGTAATTCATTCTCTGTCCTGTCTATCTTGAAAATGGCTGTGCCCAATTACGGAGTTATTTAAGGCCAGTAAATGTAGAGCATGGAAAGCAGAAACAAGATAAAAATAGTACCCACAATTCTTTGCCTCACTTCGCAATACGTCTTCATTTCTACAAGAAGGCACAAGAATTCCTTCACAGAAAGAGCCAAGCAAGTAAGATTTTATCTTTCATAGCAATTTAATAGTGATTTATTAAAAATCTTATTGTATTAATCACTAAAATAATCACTAAATCATTACTATGACATAGTAACTAATATAACCACTTAAGGAAACATAACTATTTACAGTCATCACTGAATTATATTTGTCAGAGTCATTATCTTACACAATCTAGCCCTTTACACCAGCCCTACCATTCAATATGCAAACACTTTAAATTATTTCTCCAATAAGTGTAAGATGTATTGATTATTACGTTCTTTCAACGAACCCACTTTAGGAATGTGTGAAATATCCAGTGTCCAGGCCAGTGCAATCGGGGCTTCTAGGGCTTCCTCCTGAACCAAAGAAGGTATTTCATAGGAAAAAAGAACCTCATTAGCACCAGAGCAGATGCAGCTGATGATGTGTCACCTGCGAGACTAGTGACAATGAAACCTGTCACCAGCTCCGCCTTGAAAACGAAGAAGAGAAGGACTAGCTTACCATGGACCCTCCTGTTTGACCTTTTATTCTTCTTTCCAGTTCTTCAGTGACAGTGCATGGATCATGGTAAACAAACCTTGAACCATCTACTTCATCAGCAAACTATGTGCTTCATCTCTAAGCTACAGCCTTCATCATAAAATACACCCATTTGACTACCCGACGTGCATCAGTAAAGCTCCTATCATGTCCAGGAACTTACCTATGCAAAGAAGAATAAGGCCTTGAGAGACAGAATTGCTCTACAGTCTACTGCGTGTGGCCAACACTCAATGAAGTGGAAAGGACGTGGAAAGAAGCAGCAAGGGTGAACCAAGGTGTCTGGGAAATGGTGACAATGGAGTGGAATATTAAAGAATCAATAGAATATTTTACAGACACACAAGTGATCACAAGCAGGTATTTCAAGCAGAAAAAAAAACTGTCAAAGACATAGATGGAAGTAAAGTAATTTGGGGAGCAGTACGTAACCTGATGAGGGCTAGAGAATAAGAGAAGGCAACTAGAAGACTAGATCAAGGCCAAATCCTGGGCGTCTTTTATTCACTCCTAAAGCAACATCTTCTAGGCACCTACTTTGTTTTTTTTATTTTTTATTTTTTTTAAAACTTTATTTATTTATGGCCAGCTCAGCCTGCACTGGGAGTGGGGCTGGTGCAGCATGTGGAGCTGGGGATTGAACCGCCGTCCCTGCGGTTGCCTAAGCTTGCCTAAGAAGGCTCTTTAGATCACTGAGCTATCTTGCCGGCCCAAGGCACCTATTTTGTACTAGAAATCATTCTAGGTGCTTTAGGCACACTGGTGAGCACAGCCAATAAGATCCCTGCCTTAGATCTCAGTATTTGCCAGGCTGAAGAGTTCTGCCCTTCATTTAAGAGCAACAGAGAAAGCAGCACATGCAGATGGAGAAAGCAAGCTCTTGACAGTGTACAGAATAGATTATTAACAGGGGAAACTAGACACAGCACGATGAATCTTGTTTCTGTTGTCTTCCCTGAAACAGTATGGTCTTTTTAAACATGAGCCTTTGTCAGGAATTTATGGAGAATTTTTCTTCCCAAATATTTTTTTACTTGACGAGGGAATAGTCACAGAAAATGTGAATTTGTTGTACAACCTTAACAAGTTTCTATACTATTATAGTCAGGGTTTAGAAGGAAAATGATTTAATACAAGACACACAAATTACAGGATTGATTTATAGTATTCACCCAAAGTGTTAAATGCAAACAGAATGTGGAAGATCCATCTATACACCAGAGACTCAGAGAATCCAACTGAGGATCTGGATACCATGGCAACATCCTACACGAGTCCAACTCAAGGACTACAAGTCCAACTCAAGCCCACTACATCATCTCATGCAAGTCTGTATCAAGTATCTGCACTGGAGAGGCCCAAAGGCCAGTAGTGGCTGCTGGAAAGTCTGCACCAGCGGAACGAAGATCTGAGCCAGCAGGCTGAGGGGGGAGATGCACTGGAGCCAGGAAGCGACGCTCAAGGTAAGGACCAGAGCTGCCCCAAAAAGGACTGCAGCCATCCTCAGCGACAGCAAGGTCCCAAGCTCCTCTAACAGTAAGAACAGCCGAGTTCATATCAGTAAAACCAGAATGACAACCTTCTCCAAAAGAATCAACAGCACACCATCTTCCCCACCAGGTCTTTTTTTTTTTTATGCTCATGTGGGTCTTCCACACCCAGAACCACACTGATGCAGTTCAGCTGGGTGTTACACGCTGACCATTAGTTAATCCACTGCCTACACTAAGAACACATTTCTGTTGGATCCACATCACGCCGCATCACTAGCAACCCTTAATCATCCTGACTCATTTCCTGAGCTTTTAGTTGCTTTAAGGAAAGCCCCACTTACTCCCCCTTTGAGCCAGGATCCTACAGACTAAGGCCACCTCTAAGAGAATGCTGAGTATTCAGCTTCAAGAGAGCATGCCAAGAGATGACCCACAACTCCCAGATTCTCAAAGAAAAAAACCAAAACTTACTTTCCCTCCACCATCCTTTCCCAGAGAACTAGGACCTATGATCTGAACTCTACTCTCTGAGGCCCAAGAGTTACCCAAAGCCCTGGAATTCATGTTACAGGGAAAGCCCTGGAATTCATGTTACAGGGCCCAAGAAATTCATTTCTTATAAGAAACTTCACACGTTTGCATCTTCTATTTTATTTGTTCCTCTAACAACCAAAGGAAAAAAAAACAAATCGGATGCAATCAGACCCACTTTAAAGATGGAAACACTAAAACCAAGAAGGGTCAGGAATTTGAGCCAAAGGTACATGTTACTAAACAACACTGTCAGGACAAGAATCCGGAACTTTTTACTTCTGGCCCATGTTTGTTGCTGTTCCTCCACAGTGTCTCCTCAGCTTTCAGTCACTGTCTGGACAGCCATCAGTCACAGTCTGGATAGCCGTCAATCACTGTCCTCAACTGTGTTACATGGTCACATAACTACTCCTTTCTCTCTTCTTATTCAGCCTGGCATTTGTAAAGCAATTGGTCTTGCTCTTACATCTCAGACAAAGCTGTCCTTGTTATACGCAATTAAAATCTCTTTTTTTCCCCAGTAGTCCTCCTGTCCTCTCCACCAGCCTTCTCTCAGGTCCAGAGAAGTTGAACCCTGGTCAGCTCACATGGACCCTAGAAAGATCTAGGCTATTTTTAGATCGAGACTGACTGACACAGACAGCAAAGAGAGCCAGTGAGACACAGAGCTCAGTATCCACCCTGGAAATGCACAAAAATGGGAAACAAGCCGGCTGGCTCCATGTCCCTTCGGATTTATAACAAATGACCTGAGAGAACTTGGTGAATTAGCAATGACTCCATGCCAAGAATGTTTTGCCTCAGCCAATCCCTGAATTAACTCTGCTAAACCTAGGCCACCTGAGGTTTCCCAAAACATTGTTTTCACATGAAGCCCACATAACTTAGCCACAGCTTCCAAGAACAAGGGCTTGAGAGCATTTAGGGAAAATGTTCCTGCCCACTGCAGTCTCATGAGGTGAGAGGTGGCATGTGAAAGAGAAAGTCCCTGGAGTGAGAGTCAGAAACCCTGGTTCCTTACTATTTATGAGCCATGTGACATTGAGGAAGTCATTGGGAAGAACTTGAGCCCCAGCCTGAAGATTTTGCAGTCTGTGGAGCACCACCTGAGCAGCTCTCCTTGAAAGAAGAGCGACTGTCTCCATCTTGACTGAGCCTGACCCTATTTCCTCATACAGAGCTGGCTAGGGCTTCTGTTTATCCTTTCAATTGGCCTTAAGCAGTATATACTGGTCTCGCTGAAGTGCTGATGATAGTCTTTGAAGGTGGCATGCATGTTTCCCTGGTATCCCACACCTGCTGCTCTTTAATGTGAGCCGGGTGGAGACAGGATGAAGAGCCAGTGCTCCGTGCTGCCAGCTGGGATTGAGCTCAAGATAGAGGTTATGACTTCCTGGGGTTTGAAAGATTACACATCAGAGCTGAAGCACCAGACCCCCGAAACATTAGATACTATCTCAATAGCATAATGCAAATTACTTCCTCTGCATATCCTCTCTGAATATGGCAGAGGTAAATGCAGGCAATCTACCTAGCCCAGCTCAAAGTGCTCACCTACTTCCCACAATTCCTTTTCTCAAGCCACTCCTCCTTCTCAGCTGAATAAAACCCAGGTGTGTCTCTGGGTCACCGTTTGTTCTGGAAAGCCATCTTTGTGGCTGGACTTAGAACTCCAAGCTCCCCAGTTACATATATATATATATATATATATATATATATATATATATATGTATATATATATATCTCTTAATGTTTTTGTTTTTGCTGTGGGTTGCACTGGGAATGGTAGATTGGAATTAAATTGGTGGAATTTCAATAACATATTTTGAGGAGTATAAGTTTAGACTTCTTGAGCCGAGATGAGAACCAGGAAGGGACTTAGACACAGTCTTTGTTGTCAGGCCTTCAGAGACTTTCTCAGCTTCTGTCACCTTTACTCAACATCACCCTTTCAAGGCCAGCCCACATCCAATGACTGATCAAGTAAAATGGAACTGGAAATGCCAGCCCAATGAAGATGTCTCTGGCAGGCCTGTTCATCTACAAGCCCCAGATGAGGCCACTGAAGCTGCAGGTTTGGCCTGCATCATAGTTGAATTCCTCCACAACCAACTCTTGCTTCTCTACCTTTTTCCAAGGTTGGATATCCAGGAACTCCCTAAGGCATGTCCTGACCAATAACACTATCTCAGAGTATGTATCCTGAAGAAACAAACGTACAGCACCAATAAAAAAATAAATAAATGTCTTTAAGCCGGGCATGGTGGCACACACCTATAATTCCAGTTCTTGGGAGGCTCAGGCAGGAGGATCAGTGCAAGTTTGAGACCAGCCTGAGCTACAAAACTGAGCTCAAGGCCAGCCTGAACTGCATAGTGAGACCCTGTCTCAAAAAGATAAATAAATAAATACATACATATATATACATACATACATACATACATACATACATACATACATAAATGCCTCTGATACCATTAGGGAACTTCAATCAAATGATATGTCAAGTAGAAAACCTTTATAAATAGGGTTCATTTATTTAGGTTATGCCTCGAAAACACTGTACAGTTACATAGTTATAGGACTAGACCTCTGCTAAGCTCCTAAAGGACAAAAACAACAATAATAATGGAAATGAAACAGAATTAGAAACTTTCACTGCTTCACAAAAGAATAGGAGCAAAGCCTAGATGCAATTGTGAAACCCAAGAATGGTTTCCTCTTTATCGTCAGTTTTACCTTCTCTGCAGTCCTGCCATATGTGATCCTGATCCTGTGTTACCTTCAATGTTTTCCTGCCCTCTAACTCTCTCTTTCACATAAATGGAAAGAGAAAACAATGCTGTCAGTGACCAATACTGTATTACAATGGGCTCTGTTGTAAGTACCCACATCTTCCTATCTCATCACTTTTCTCATTGCTGGGACACCCAAAATTAAGGAATGAAAGGTTCATTTAGCTCACAGTTTGTGCAGGTTTCAGTCCATACTCAGCTGGCTCCCAGGCACAGTGGCACATGGCAGCTGCTCATGGTGGCAGAAGACAGCAAAGAACAAAGGGAGGAGGTGCCTCTGTGGCAGCTGGCAAGCCTCTCTACCTTCCTTATATTGCATTTAAGCTGTCAGCACTATGGCAGGTGCAGCACTCACATCCATAATCCCGGCACTGGATCATGAATTAATCGCAGACTCTGGAAGCCTGCCCCAATGACTGCATGAGGCTTTGAGGAGTCACCTAGACACAAACCAAAAAACACCTTCAGGATGCAAGGGCTTGCTCCCATGAGTGGAGATAGTCCTTAGGTCTCAGCCCTCTCTAGGAGTTGCCCTCAGCCAAAGCTGCCCACATCACTCCTGGACAGAGCTCTAGAAAATAACTGATCAATAGGGAATCTTAATGGACATCTCCCCATCCTGACTGAGGACAGCTCTGAACACCCATGCTGGTGCCTCCCTTTTCCATAAAGCTGCCTAGGAGTAAGTGGAGACTGTACCATGGCTAACCGGCTCCCTCTGCGCAATCCTTCTTCCTGTCCTTCCAGAAGACATATTAGCTTGCAAATTTAACAAATTTCCTGCCTGCTAGTATCTGTCCCAGAGTCCACTTCAGTTGATACCAACAGTCTTTTGAAAATGTAGACAATAAGATGGGATTTTGGTTGGATAGTCTCTGGCTGGCTAACAAAGAAGCACTCATTGCTGACTGTAGACTTCTGAAAGTTCCAGGCCCTTCTCTACCCAACATGGACAAAACAATTCAAAGAACCTAAGTGAAACTGAGCTGGAAGGAAGTTGGGTCAGAGGTTATTACGGTTTGTGTATAGGTGTCCCCCAAAAGCCTCATGCAGTCATGGGGCAACTTCTGGAATTTGTAATTGATTATTGTAGAAATGGGTGCTACACCTACCCTGGGGCAGGTAATTTGCATTTCAATGTAAGGAGGAAGAGATGTTAGTTGCTTGAGCAGCTGCTAGCTCTTTCTCTGAGCTCTTGCTCTCAGCTACCACCATGAAAGGTTGTTTTCTGCCGTGGGCCTCTCTGCCTTGGGCCAGGTGAATATGAACTGAAATCTCCAGCAACTGTGAGCTAAATAAACCTTTCCTTCCCTCATTTTAAGTGTCAGGTGTTTGTCCTAGCAACAACAGAAGAGTACCTAAGACAGAGGGGCTGTTTCAGTTGTTCCTTTCACCAGTTTTGAACTGGGATAATGCATCACTGGAAAAAAATGAACCAGGTGTTTGAGAATATTAGGGAAATATGAAGTCATAAGAAAATAGAATTAGATGGAAATTCCTGGAGCTGATTGATGTTCTGAAGAAAAAGATAATGAAAATCTGGTTATTATAAACCATCCACTACAAGCTAGGCATGTGGAGAGTTAATATTCACACACAAAGTTTCAGTTGTGCAAGACAATTAAATCATACAGTTCTATTTGTACAATCCTATGCCTATACTTAATGATACCATATTGTACACTTAAAAATTTTATTAGCATGTGGATCTTTTTTTTTTTATTCTATGGAGGAGCCGGGTGTAGTGATCCACACCTGTAGTCCCCACACTTGGACAGCTGAGATAGGAGGATTACAGTGAGTTTGAGGCCAGCTTGGGCCACATAGCAAGACCCTGTCTTGAAAAGAAATAGAGCTCCCTGAAGGAAAAAGGTAACTGAAATAAAGTTAGGTGACTGAGACTTCTCAGTTTTAAAAATTACTACAAGGGGCTGGGGAGATATCTCAGGGCACAAGTGCCTGCCTGCAAAGTGCAATGTCCTGAGTTTGATCCCCAGTTCTGAGAAAGAAAGAAAGAAAGAAAGAAAGTCTTCAGGGAAACATTTGTGATACCTTCCTTATCCCTTAAGGGAAATAGCTCAATGGGATAAGTGCTTGCCTGGAAAACACAAGGTCCTGAGTTCAACCCCCAGTATCACAA
>PVKN010025225.1:0-14199 GCA_004027915.1 Capromys pilorides | reverse complement strand
AAAATATAAAAATTTAAGGCATACAGGGAAAAGAAGAGTGGAACAGCAAGGAGTCCCATGTATGTCTCCACAGAAATCTGAGGTTTGTACCCACACAGAGAAGAGCCACACAAGGAATTTAAAAAGATTAAAGTAAGTTTATTGTAAAAGTACAGCATATATAAACCTAGTCAAATGATATATTACCACACAACAAGAAAGGAGACAACACCATAGATGAAAGAGAATCTTCTGGGGAAGGATCTTGTATGAGCCTTCAGTGTGAGAGAGAAAATGCCCTGCCACACCCAGTTACTCAGTTTCTTAAATACTGAGTTCAGACTAAAGTGACTTGTTGCCAACAGTCCTGTGTGGCTGGAGGACTGTTTTTGGTTTGGGTAGACTTCAGGAGCAATCGGTCCTTCAGATGTTTACAGTTATCTTTAGATGCTCTTTTCTCAAGAGATGGCCTCCCTGGAGAAAGGCGTGCAGCCATGGCTACCTCAGCAAACATGACCATTAGTATGAATTTTAGTAAGGCCCTAGGGATTGTGATTAATGAGGGAAATGTTGAATACCCTGTGTAATATTTTTTATATTGTTCTTGTTGTATTTATATTAATTTCATTGGATTCTTATTGAAATAAAAATAGGAAAATTTAAAGTCCTATGTCCTGGGCCGGCGAGATGGTTCAGTGGTCTAAAGCGTCTGCTTAGGAGGGCTCAGGCAACTGCAGGGACTGCAGTTCGATCCCCGGCACCACATGCTGCGCCAGCGCCACCACCAGGGCAGGCTGAGCCAGCCACAAAATGAATAAATAAAGAAACAAACAAACACAACAAGCAAACAAACAAAAAATAAATAAATAAAAAAAAAAATTAAAAAAAAAAAAAATAAAGTCCTATGTCCAAGGGTTCAAGGTCGCTAACTGAAGGATCTGTTCAACAACATTTTTCTTGGCCTCTTCACTCGTGATTATACCAATCTGTCCTTAGTAGTAGATTCATTTTTACCATGGATATAGGCTTGTCCAAAGTCACTAGGCTAACATACTTTCACTGCTTTGTTAAAGGTGTTTCCTTAGAGGTGGGGTTTGTGTGTGTTTGGGATGTTCCCATAGCGTAATTAGCATTGATATTAAAGATAACACAACTCCAAGAATCAATTCTGTCTCAAATGGTTTCTGGGAAGAGCATTTATATAGGCATTATGTCCACAGAGAGCTCAGCTTTCCAGCTCCTCCCTCTGCTCACCAATACTAAAACAGTAGCAAAAGCATTGTATGGCTTAAGGAAAATAACCTTTTAAAAGCTGAGCAGCTCTTACTTGTTTGGTTCTTTCATTTTCATTTGAAATATTTGAGAATAAAGGCCTCACTTGCTAGATCTCTACAATTCTTCTTCATTAAGCAGAGAAGGACAACGACTGAAATGTAAATGACACTTGGCATTCTGTGCCTCCCTGTCAACGCTCTGTGCCTTGCCTCCTGTTCAGTCTCTTTTGTTTGGATACAGTGGGTGGGGAATGGCAATTCAGTTTAACCCACAGTGAGTAACAAAATGCTTCTGTCAATATACAGAACTAGAAATATTGCTGATCTAGATAAAGAAGGTAGACTAGCCAAGTGACGATACTTTAGTGTTTTGTAGATGCTTATTTTTTTCTTGAAAGATCACTTTTCAAAGGTAACACAGACATGCTAGCCTGCTCTGACAAAATCCACTCAATGAAATAAGCATCACGGCTCCTGTCTTACCAAAAGGATGACAAGTAGGAACAAAAAAATCACTGTCAGCAGTAACATTGGTAAGGTGGTCATTGTCTATATCATAGGTAATCAACAAGGTCTTTTCAGGTGGCCTGGTTTAAATAATAGTTGGGGCAAAGTACAGAGAAGATAGTTCCCAGGGGGTCTCCTATGGCATGCTGGGAAGAAACTAACTCTGAAAAGCTTACAGGAAGATATTAAAGGATTTTTTCCTGTTAACTGAGTAACCTGATTTGCTTTATAAAATGTATTATTTTCATCAAATCACACAACTTATTGTTCAAATATGCAGCAGTAGAGTTTTTATTCAAGAATGATATCATTGACTGATCAGGCCTACAACTTCCCAATTGAGTGGGTGGCAAAGGCTTAAGCAAAAGAGACAATTGGTATGATTTTAGGGCTCCAGGAGATTCAGAACCCTCTAACAGAATTTGAGATTCTCTAGGGACTGAGACAAAGAATATCTCTGGGTGGCCTGGTATTTATTTGGTTTTCAAACAAAGGAGGCAGATGGGGACTGGGGAAGATAGCTCAGTAGAATAAGCATTTACCTGGCAAGAGTTCAATCACCAGTTCTGACCAAAAAAGGAGAGGGGGGATATTGAAGAAAACACAAGAATTTGAATAGGTCCTGGGTAATGAGTTCAAGGACTTCTCCAAGTAATAGACTGTGTTAATTCAGGAGAACTATGTAATCTCTAGGAAGGCATTCACTGCAGGAGTGAGATGCCTGCACCTAGTCTTTATGTAGCTAATTTGGGTTAAAGCCAGATGTCCCTAGCTTGTGGCTTGTCTTGTCCTTGGAGGCATCATGGTATCACAGGCCACTGCAGGCTCCAGCTGGAATACTTACTATGAGTCCATGGCCCATCTCCAGACAATGGGCCTAGGTCTTGGGCAGACTCGCAAGTAAACATAGAAAGCCAGGTGGTTAATTTTATGTCTTGCTCAGAGCCACTTCATAGTGGTCTCCATCAGAAGGGGCTTTTGTCTTACTCTCCCAAAGTCTTATTAAAATTATAGTAAGGGATTTTACATGTCAAAAATCTTCAAGGACAAAGAAAACAAGAAACAGTTATGGGAAAGGAAAACCTCTAGAAAGTATAAAGCAAATGGGTTAAGGTAAACTGACTTATCAGAATTAAGGTAAAACCTTAGAAGTATGAGAAGCCAAGAAGCAAGTTGTTTTATATAGCAAAACTGCAGCAAGTTTGGAGTTGAAGACACCAGGCGCCCTTACAAGAATCAGGGCCAGCAAGATAGCTCAGCAGACTAAGTGCTTAGGCAAGTACAAGGATGGGAGTTTAATCCCTGGCACCACAGCCTGGGCGGGCCCCACTCTGCGGCACACTGAGCCAGTCATAGAGTCCCAGTGTGGTGGTGCACACCTGTAATCTCAGTTCTGGGGAGGCTGAAAACAGCAGGATCACTATGAGTCCTAGCTGCATAGTGAACCCTGTACCAAATACATTGAAAAAAAAAAAAAAAAAGCACAAGAATTATTAAAAGTAAATTAGTTGAAAGGCTATAAGAAGCAACTAATTGCTAGGTCAGCTCTCAGACTACACAGAGCTGCTGTTAGATATTTTCTCCATCCGGAGAGAAGAATTAGTTTGGTGCTTTTCAAAAATAGAGCCAGTAATTTTAGTAGAACAGCATTAACCAAATACGGTGTTGACTCTATTCAGAGGTCCCTTTTTTACTACCCAAGTCTTTTTTTGTGTGTAGAACACTACAGTGTAATCAGCCATGTCTCCTTAGCCTCTTCCAATCTGTGACTATTTCTCAATATTTGTTTTTCATGACTTTCATACTTTTGCAAATTCAAAATATTGACCAGATATTTTGTAGCATATTTAAGTTTTGGGGAAGAATATGCTAAAGGGTGCAGCCTTATTGTATCATATCGAGGGTATGTGATGTCAAAGTGACTTACGGCTGGTATTTTTACCTTTGGTCACACGGTTAAAAGGAAATGTTTACCAGAGTACATATGAATTTTTCAATGAAAATGATACAATTTAATTTTGTGACTTTTATAGAAGAAAAATAAGATTAAGAAATCAACACTGAGTGATTTCTTTATGAGATGATGTTATGATTTATGTCTTGTTGTCCACCTAAAGCCTCCTGCAATCATGTGGTGGGGACTTCTAGAGTTTGATACTGACTCATGATCCACTGGGATTATGTGTTTTAGTACTGATGGGATTATGGGTCTGAGTACTGCTGGGATTACGGGTGTGGCCTGAGGCAGAGAGTCTGAATGTAATATAAGAAAGACAGAGAAACAGACCCTCTCTTTGTTGCCCTGGTTGGTCGATTGCCTCTGTCACCATGTTGTTGCTGTTCCGCTACCACAGACTGCTGCTCTCTGCCATGTGCCAGTTTGCCTTGGAGCTAGCTAAATGTGAACTGAAACCTCTAGAAACTGTGAGCTGAATAAACTTTTCCTTCCTTCATTTTGGGTATTGGGTATTTGTCCCAGCAATGAGAAAAGAGTAACTAAGACAGATGATAACTTCCGAAGTTTACTAAATAGTTAAGATCATACAGTCAATATAAAATTAAAATTATTATTTAAAGCATTGTTTCAATTTTCATTCATTTAAGAAGTATTTATTGGGCATCTATTCTGTTCTAAGCACACAAGCCAAGGTCCCTACGCTTGGAGTTTGCTTTCTAGTGGGAGGGAAAGGGCTGGGGAGATAGCTCAGTGGTACAAGTGCCTTCTTGGCAATTATAAGGTCCTGAATTCACACCCCAATACCGAAAAGAAAAAAGATCAAATTAGAGAGGAGAGGTTGAATGAAAAGTGAACAATATGAACAATAAATGAGCACATGAGTGAGTGTGCTGTAGAGGCAGGATGGGAAAATTGGGGCAGGCTGTGGGGACTCAGGATGGAAGGGGTAGGACATAGTGCCTTAAATAATAAGATGTTAGCATTTGAGCAGATAGCTGAGGAGAAGTGTTCTGGGCAGACAGCAGCCCATACAAAGATCTTAGGGCAAATGTGGTGGTTAGTTGTGTCAGACTGGCTGGGCCCTGATGCCTGTCACATGATTGATTGAAAGACGCATCTTCCCACCACTGCCCAGCATCTCATATCATATAGTGCTAGCTTGAGAAAAGGGCAAAATTCCAAATTTGAAGTAGTTTCTACTGAATGTATATTGCTTTTAAAATATTTAAATTTTATATTTTTTAAATTTTTAAAATAATGTAATAATGAGGACAACAATATGCATTGTATCAATTATTGGGAATATACTACTAACATATTTTGAAACTATCATATTGTAATTTCTTATTAAAAGTGATTAAAAAAAATCTATTTAGCCAGGCATGGTGGCGCACACCTGTAATCCCAACACTTAGGAGGCTGAGGCAGGAGGATTGATGTGAGTTTGAGACCAGCCTGGGCTACAAAAGTGAGCTCAAGCACAGCTTGAACTGCATAGCGAGGCCTTGTCTCAAAAAGACAATCAAGAAGAAAGAAAGAAAGAAAGAAAGAAAGAAAGAAAGAAAGAAAGAGAGAAAATATTTGTTGCAGGGCCTCACTACACAGCTTGAATTCATAGTGATCCTCCTGTTTTCAACCTCCTTAGTGCTGGGATTACAAGCATGCACCACTATGCCTGGACACTGGCCAGCTCAGCCCACCCTGGGGCAGGGCTGGCACAGCATGTGGTGCCAGGGATTGAACCATGGTCCCCGTGCTTGCCTAAACAGGTGATTTAGTCTGCGAAGCTATCTTGCCAGCCCTGAGGTGTGTGGCTCTTGCACCACATAACACTGAAAATTTAAGTCAAACCTTATTAAGTTGGGAGTTATTTTGTGTGCATTTCTTCTCTTCCTTCCTCACATTTCCTGGTTGCTTTCAGTGGAAGATGTTGGGCTGCTCAGGCTCTTTCATTATAGCAAGAGGTAGAAATTTACATGACCTTTAGCACCGCTATTGTTATTTTAAACAGTACCAGTTGCTTAGTCTTTGTTTCTGTCTCCTTACTTGCTATAGCCTGACTCCTCTCTCACTGTGCTGCCCCTAATCACCTATTCTGATGATCATGCTCCAAATTTACTTTTGATTTATTTGGCATCTTGTTCTTATTCCTTATTACATAGTTTTAAATTAGTTTAAGGCCGTTTCAACTGATAGGCTAAACTGCTGGTGTACAGATAGCCTAACTTTTAGCTTTATATCCTGAATGCCTACGCAAAGTCTGGCCTACAGTACTGGTTTCATAAGAGCAAAGCTAAAACTGAATTTCAAAATTTGGTGATTTTATTGTATGGTTATTGGACTTTGGAGAAATTTTATGATTTGAATAATCAAGAAATATGCTTTTTTCTCCTAGTTTCAAGAATAAACACATGCACAATAAAGAACACTAGTTTTTTGTTTGTTTACTTATTGTTTTTTATGAGGTAGTTTTTTCCACTGACCACTGTAGGAAAATCCACTATCTCTGAGCCATGCCTTCCAGACCAGATTAGGGATCTTTGGATAGACTGTCAAACATCTACTGGTGCTTGGTTGCCTCTTCTCCTAGTGTGGTTTTCTGTCGACATGTTCCAGGCTCCAGGATAGCAACACCGATAGTCTGGAGACAGAGACGCTGTGTGGTAATTCCATATTTTAGAAATCTTGACTTAAATTCACATATTTTATCAGTAACTTGTTAATTATCTAGTTGGATTATCAATACTTCAACTTTTCTTACTTCACAACAGAGCCCAGAAAAATGGCTAGTAAATAGCTTTCCTCAACTTTATTCATTATATCTCAGCCAAAGTGCTAAAATTGCCCTACTGACTTTATCTTATTGGATAATTAACATGGGCTTTACTTCCGTTTTTTCTTGTCTCATACTGCTTCCTGTTGTACTTCCCTTTTACCCATTTGATCTTCTTTAGAACTTCACTGGTATTATTTTCCTCTAGAAGTTTGCTCTACCTGTAATGGCAGACACTCCAGCTTCCTTTTCTGCAATTTTACCCACAATGTTTTATAGATATCACAATTTGGGCTATGATTCAGATCCAGTATTGACACTGAAAATAAGAAGAAACAACATATGTCAGGCCACCGCCATTGCTCATTATCTGTCTTTTACTGCTTGGATGTCTCTCAGAACTTGAGTCATATCTGCTCCACCTACACAAGTTGTCACTGAGTCTTTATAACTTCTCCTGTGCTCTTTTCTTCCAATTTTAGTCTGAAATGGTTGGCAGCTTTCATGCCAGAAATCATGTGAATAAAATGCTGATGGGCAACATTTGGAGATCCACAGATACTTCTTGAAGAAGCTAGTCAATAGTTTATTTCTTATATTCCTCTGCTAAATCAAACTATCACATAGTTCCCATGTACATCCATCCTATTGTTGTTATTGCTAAGTGTTGTTAAATATAGGGATGTGCTTGCTGAGATCAATGTGCCTTAAGTCCTTTATGGGTAGATGGTTTCCATTCTCTCCTTCCTCATCTGCCTGGAGAATAGTGTTGGAGACAGAGATCCTTGACTGGAGTGGCTCTGGTAGATCTGATCACTGGAATATAATCTTTAAATAAACCTTGACAGACACTTCCATAATTTAGTTATCAATACCTACAGCCAGTATAACCAAATCACACTGTTTTTGTCCTGGAAATAGCAGCAAATATTGCTGAATTTGGTTGGTAACTGTCACCTACCCTGGTCCGATTTGAACCTAACAAGATTGAACCATAAAGTTTTTAGAATTTAATTGATGTGGACCCAGCAACCAGGCCCACCAGAAACTCATTCAACCCAGCAACCAGGCCTGGCACGTGAGTGAGACCTCCCTGGGTCTGCCAGAAACTCATTTGACCCAGCAACCAGGCACAGTATGCTCAGTGTGGAAAACTGCTGCAGAGCTCCCTGCAGAGAAACTATAGACAAGACCCACCCAGCTGATCCAGGAGCAGAACATCTATCTTGCCAGAGTGGCACAGCAGGTTTGCCTCCACAGGCTGCAACAGGAAGAAACGGAGCTCAGAATTCACAAGCCACACCCACCTAGAGAATTTTGAACTTTGTAGGTCCAGACCTGGTGCTAAGGTAAGAACTCTATCAAAGCTTTAATCCAGAAGTCAGAAGGCAGGGCTACACAAAATGACAAAGAGAAGGAGCAAAATGTACTCTCAGGCCCCAAGCCTGCTCAGAACAAATACAGGAGACAATAGCATGGAAGAAACTGAAAATCACACACTCGAAATCTGTGAAATAATAGCATCTGAAGTAAAGAAACAACTGCAGAAAGGTATAGAGAAAATCAGGTCAGAAATAATTTCTGAAGCAAAAAAAGAAATAATATCTATAATAAAAGAAGTACTAAGTGCTTCTAAAGACAATGATAAAAAAAATAGAGGAGAATAGAAAAATAATGGAATCCTTGAATGAACAATATAGGAAAGTAATAGAATGTATGAAACAGATTCAAAGTGCTATATAGGAACTTAAAACCTCAATCACAAGCTGGCAAAACTGTTCCAATGAAAGTGAAAATAGACTTACAGACTTTAAAGACATCATTGCAGCTAGTAAAGAGGTAAGAAAAGATCTCTTAATAACAACTAGGATGCAAGAGAAAATAATTCAACATCTGCAAGATAATGCAAAGATGAACAATGCACAACTAATAGGCATCAATGAGAAAGAAGGACTTGGTACAAACGATATAAAAAGAATATGGGATGAAGCAGAAAACTTCCCAAATATAGGGAAACAATTTGACAGTTAGGGAACTGAAGCATATAGAACTCCAAATAATATCAAAGCAATTAAAATCACACCCAGACATATAATAATCAAGATCCCAGAAATTCAGCACAGGAATAGTATACTAAAAGCTGCTAGGGAAAAGAAACTGATCATATTTAAAGGAAAACCCATCAGAATAACAGCAGATTTCTCTTTACAAACCATCAAGTCAAGAAGAGCATGGAGTAAAGTACTTCAAATGTTGCAAGAAAACAAATTCCAGGATAAACTATTATACCCTGCAAAACTCTTTTAAGTTCAATGGAGAAGTGAAATTCTTCCAGGACAAACAACTAAAGAATTTTGTGATGACGAAGCCAATCCTGCATAGTTTACTAAAAGGTATTTTAGAGAAGGATCAAAATGATCACAACTCCATGAAGGAGAATGGAAAGAACCCACCAAATAGGGCAAATAATTTAACATAGGAGAAATAGGTATACAAAAGCAGTCTTTCAACTACCCTTTTGCATACAGCAGCAGAATATGTCATCAGCATACTCTACAAATGGACTTCTCCTGCACCCTATGGGTCATGAGTCTGTCTAGGTCTACAGGGTGGATATCAAGGAAATAGCAGTAGCTCGTCCCCCAAGTGACACTTGGCCACCAGTAAGCACCATGGACATTGTCCATGTACACAACACACTAGAACAGAGTGTGATATCCTATCCCCAAAATGTTAGAGGTTCTGGTCATATATTTGAAATTCCAGTATGTTGTAAAATTATATGTCAGAGCTGAATGGAATGATGAGAAGACCCAATGAAGGCAGCTCAGAGGACCTAATGAGGTTACACCCTCAGTGAGCCAAGGACCTCTGAAACAAGTCAGCTTTATTTAGGATAGTCAGTGCGGTCTCATGAGCAATCACCTTAGCAAAAAGAGGACCACATGTATAATCACGATCTTCATTAACTTCCATCCCTCTCCCATCATTGGGTTCATTTAGGGGTCAATCAATAGCACTCAAAGAAAGGGAGAAAGCAACAAACAGAGCCCACAGGTGAAGCTGCTGTGCTGCAGCTGTCCCTGGGCCTCGTCCATTACACTCCGTTTCCTGAAATGCCAGTTAGGCTACATCTCCTCGTTTTTATTTTTGAAACAATCAGGGAGAGGACTACAAACTATCAATCCATAACTTGTGGATGGATCCATCTTCGCTATAGCACAAAGATCACATGTCATGATGCTTCCAGTAAACCATAGGATACCATGAAAAGAATCAAGGTTTTCAATATCTGTAACAGATCAGTGCCAAACAGCTCTGACAACCATCTCACAAAAGCATCATCAGTTTCTCGTTGACAAAACAGGATCTCAATGGCAACACACCGCAGATTAACATTTCAATATAATAACATTCTGTCCCAAATCCTTCATCCTTAGAGTCCATGTATTCTTGAAAAGTACAGTTGTTCTGACTCCTTGTGTTGCACATGATGAACATTTTGCACACCTCGATTCAACATCACTCCAACTGCAGCAGTGGGGACTGTCATCATTCCCAAGAGTATGGCCATCACAAGTTCACTTTTGTTCTCTTCTTCAATATCTCCAGCAAATGTTGGAACCGCACCATGGAAAGGGATTCTCGGAAGTCAGATGCGGATCCTTGTCCTGCTATAGATGTTTTTCCTAGAAAATTCAAAGCTAATAGAAGATTTTTAGACATACATTCGAAGAATATCTGTGACATGTAATGGTAGGGGCCAGAAGAGTTTCCCATAAGCCATTCTGGGCAGAGCCATAAAGTTTCAATCTGACACTTCCATTGGAAGTATTAACTAACTTCCGGGCTGCCTCTCCTCTACAAATTTTCCAATGTATCCTAATTATTAAGATAAGCAACATTAGTATTCTGGCAGGATGGCAGATCTGGCAGGAGAAACATTTTATTAGCACCTATACCTTTAAAGTATCTCAGTGTTATTATTTACTAGACTCTTCCATCAGTGAATTCTTCTATTGTAAGGTGGATTCGGAATATAAACTCAATAACCCAAATTACCTTTAACACTTACCAGTAATGATAATAAGGTTGTCACAGTGATGCAGGAAGAGAAAACTGATCTTTTGTGGATGACTTCCAAATGATTTTCTTCTGGCTCTCTTCGGGTGATGATCAATCTTGGACATCAATTTTTAAGGAGGTTTAGCACTTGTTTGGCTTTTGGTATTTAGGTCTGGCCCATAGTGGGAGTATCCAATCCTCTCAAAGTTGTTAGGTATCTTGCCTTTTGTGTTATCTTTTTTGAGGGCCTAACCCTGTCTGACTGCCTATAATTTTTCTAACTAGGCTGCTTGCAACATTCTCCCCTCTGAAGAAGTAACCTGAACTACCTTGAGGGAACCATGGGTGATGACCACTCTGGCTTCTTCAGGCTAAAAGGGGTCATAGTTGGGAAATGGCAGTCAGAGATACTTTCCAGAGATTCCTAAAGGCCCTCAATAGACACCAGGCAATTTTATCTTGGATAGGTAGAATAGCTTAAACTCTTACTTATGGGGTCTGACAGTTTGTGATAAGTCCTTCTAGCTTTAGTTATAATTATTTCTGAATTTTGAGAACTCATGTAAACCAAAATACCCTATTTTTTCTATTTTTAGTTTTTATCTTGTGAGGAGGACCATGACACCAGCAAGCTAATTTTGTTTTATTCCAATTTTTGAGGTATGATGCCTGGAAGGAAAGTCAGGGTTGGACAAGAACAAAGAGACCTGTGCCAATGTCCAACAAAAGGCTTATTTTTTTCCTTTGGTCATGATTTCTCAGGGCTTCTCCATGTAGATGACAGAGACTGGCCAGAAGGAGCAGGCAGGCCCAGGGTCCCTTTAGTCCTAATGGACCATCTGAGAAGCTGAGTCTGAGCTCTGGGGCCTTCGTTTCAGAGTGTAGTCTCACTTCTAGTGGCTGTCTTGGCAGTCAGGGCATAGATTGTGGGCCTCTTAAGACAATCCCTCTTATTCTGGCCTGGCTTCCGACAGCCATAGCAGGTGAACTTCATCGTCGTTGAGTTCTTCTTGGAGTCAAGAGAATCAGACCTTTGGATTTGAGACTGCAATAAGACAGCTAATTTTTATCTTTTGTTTTCTCTCCCTGTTTTTCTCCCAGTTCCAATCGTATGAAATTAATTTCTTAATATCCTATAAAGTATCAAGTGAGTTTTCTCATCATCCATTGGAGATTTTGTATCAACTTTTGTGCTTCCTCATTTTCTGGGCTTTATTCATCAAGCTGTTACTCAAATTACTTCTCCAGTATCTGTAATGACATAAGCAAATCCTTTTCTCCATCTCTGGATAACTCCTGGAACCCATTGATCCACATCATTTAGAAAAAAAACAGGCTGCTGCAAAGGAGTGCTGACTTCCTTTATCCAGTGATGGTCTGCAGCAGAAAAGCCATCTGGCAGCCGATTTAAAAAATTTAATATGAATAGAGTTTTTGTATTATTAACCTGGGTGTATTCATATGTATTCCCATACCATTCCCCCTTTTTGTTTAATAAGCTTTTCTTTTAAGCTTCTATTAGCTCATTCTATAATAGCTTGACCTTGGGAATTATAGGGAATACCAGTAATATGATTAATGTTCCAATGCTCAAAAAGTTTCCTAAAACTTTACTAAGATAGGCAGGTGCATTATCAGTTTTAAACTGTTGTGGGATTTCCATTACATTAAATGCTTCTAGGAAATGTTATATGACATATTGACTTTTTTCAGTGGGTAAAGGGGTAGCCCATTGAAATCCTGTAAATATGTCTATGGACATATGAACATATTGTAATTTTCCAAAAGAAGGGACATGAGTGACATCCATCTACCACAGCTGATTGGCTGCGTTTCCTCTTGGATTTATTCCTTGAGGAAAATGATGACTTTGTAAAGCACTGCATTGTGAGCAAGAGTTTAAGATATGTTGTGCTTGTTTATGTGTAATATTGAATTTATGGATAAACCCTTGTTAGTATGAGTAGAAGCATGGAAATCCATGGCAGCTTGGACATTACCTGTAAGTAACCGATCTATCCTTTCATTTCCTGCTGACATAGGGTCAGGCAATGCAGTATGAACTCTAATATGAGTAATAAAAAGAGGTTGATTTCTATTTCTCATATGAAGCTGTAGAATGGAAAATAATTGTACCTATTTTGAACCATCTGCAATTAAAGTAGCAGTTTCTATTTCTTTTACTGTATGTTCAGTGTACTGAGAATCAGTTACAAGATTAAGTGATTCTGAACAATCTTGGAGCAGCATAATGATAGCGGCTAATTCTGCCTTTTGTACAGAGTGAAAAAGAGTTTGCTCAATTCTGGTTTTAGGACCTGTATAGCCTGCCATGCCAAGTTGATTGGCATCAGTAAAAAATGTATCTGCTTTAGGAATAGATTTAGTCTTTACAATAGAAGATAATATCCATTGGGCTCTTTTAAGGAATTGAAGACATTTATTTTTAGGAAAACTATTCTGAATGTTACTGTTATGGTTTATGTCTAGTTGTCTCCCCAAAGGCTCATGCAATCGTAGGGCAGGGACTTCTAGGGTTTGAGACTTGAGTCATGATCCACTGGGATTATGTGTTTTAGTACTGATGGGACTATGGGTCTGAGTACTGCTGACATTACTTGACTCTTGATCCACTGGGATTATGTGTTTTAGTACTCATGGGGTTATCAGTCTGAGTACTGCTGGGATTATGGGTGTGGCCTAAGGTGGATAGGCTAAGGCGGAGAGCCTGAATATAATATAAAGAGAGACAAAAAGACAGACTCACGCTGTTGCTCTCTGGACCCTGGTTGGTCTGTTGCCTCTGTCACGACTGTTGCTGTTCTGCCACCATGAACTGGATGCTCTCTGTGCTGTTCCACTCAGCCTTGGGCCAGCCGAATAGGAGCTGAAACCTCCAGCAACTGTGAGCTAAATAAACCTTTCCTTCCTTCATTTTGAGTGTTGGGTATTTGTCCCAGCAATGAGTAAAGAGTAACTAAGATAGTTGCCCAAGAAGTCTTGCCAAGCAAGTTGCCATTCATTTGAAAGTTTGTATTGATTTAGAATTTCTTGTTGGGTAAATGGCACTATAATTTTTTGAGGATCTGTGCCAATAAGATGGCAAAGTCTTAATCTACCTTTAATAATGATTCTACAAATTTTGTCTAGATAAGTGACTAACCTTTTCTGGTCTTTATTAGGCAAAAATAACCATTCTATAATACAATCTTCCTGCCAAAAGATTCTGGTAGGTGAATGTTGTGATGGAAAAACAACTAGTACAACCAGTTGATCAGAATCAATTCTATCCAAATAAGCAGTTTGCATACTTTGTTCAATCTGAAAAAGTTCCTTTTCAGCTAAAGTACTCAGATTGGGGACTATCTAAAGTATGGTCCTCTTATAAGGTAAGAAATAAGTTTTGCAGGGCATAGGTAGGAATTCCTAAGGAAGGCCTAAGCCAATTAATATCTCCCAGTAATTTTTGAAAATCATTTAAAGTATGTAGACAATCTCGCCGTAATTGAACCTTTTGAGGTCAGACAAGGGTTTGATCTAATTTATTACCTAGTTACTCAAAAGGTGGCTGTTTTTGTACTTTTTCTTTGGCTATAATTAATCCATATTCTCCTAAAACTAACTCAGCCTTAGTAACAAGTTCA
>PVKN010025224.1:0-14194 GCA_004027915.1 Capromys pilorides | reverse complement strand
TAAAAAAAAACAAAAAACAGGAACAGAAAGGAATTTCCTCAATCTGATATGGCTAACTAGGAAAAACTCTCAGGTAATTACTTTTAGAGTAAACAAAAAATGATACTTTCTCTTTAAGTTCAGTAATAAGTCTATACCATGTACACTTAGTGCTTCCATTTACTATAGCATGAGTTGTTCTGTGTAAAGCTATTAAGCAATAGAGATAAATAGAAGGCAAAGATCACCAGTATGGCTGAATAGACATGTCTACCTCTCACATTTTCCTTTAAAAGAAGAAAGAAAAACAATAGTTTATAGCAGTATATTGAGACGAGATACTGTAGGAAAACATTGAAATTAAACAGCAAAAAAGGAGACAATGTAAAATCTAGATAACTAGAATAACAGCATAGTAACAGAAATACATGATTCTAATTCTTGCTGTGCCAGTTCCATTTCTGCAAGAGGTGGAGTCTCCATCTTCATGGGTAAAGGTGAAAGAAAGACAGGCCCAACGAATTCTTATTAGCACAGATACTGGCAATCCAAGCCATTGGAAAATTTCATAACGTTTACAGGCTTACAGCCTAAATAGATAACAGGCCTGAAATCTTCTCAGTAGCCTGGTTTTGCAAAAGAATTTATTTGATCTCCTGATGAACCTCTAGGGCGTCATAGCCAGGAGTCATCTTGAGAAGGAACCTATTGTTTGAATTTGGACTACTGTAGCAGCCAGAATTCTCAGAGTGTTAACATCCCATAATCACTGTATACATTCTACTACACTAGCTCAGTAGATAGCTCTTTCACAAAACAAATTGTCTCACTAGAGTAAATGATGAAAACTTGGCTCAGTGAACTACAATATGGGAAATAGGTGTTGTGAAATGGAGCTGGATGGAGGGGACCATCATTAATAAACAAAAATAAAGTAACCTGCCCTCCAGACCTCAACATTTTGCCAATGGTTTACAGATTTGAATGAGTGCCAGGACTTAAGGCAGTTGCCCACAATGTCCCTGCTATTCCCACTATAGATGGAAATTTGTTAACATTGTAAGGAAGAAAGTCTGTAATTTCATTGCTATCTCACTCTTAACATTTTCCTGGAGTAGACTCATGTCCAAAAGCTTTGTGCCTATCAAAACTTTGGCTGTCAGCCCAGCCCATCACTGGAGTGAAGAGCATAAAAAGTTCCATTTAAAATGGATCTTTCTTTATTGTATACAAGATAGGATAGATATAGAACTACTTTCTCTTACTTCAGTGAGAAGAACAGTTTGTACTAATATTGTTCAGACATGATATTTCTACATCTTCTCCTCTGAATAATTACTATGAAGACAACAGTATAGATTGTATTAATTATTGTAACTGTCCTACTAACCTATTTTGAAACTGTTTCATTGTGATTTTCTTTTTTTCTCATTAAAATGAAAAAAAGATAAAACTTGATTTTCAAAAAGTAAAATAAATTGACTCTTTGCCACCTCTCATCTGCTCAGACTTGTTTCCTGTGAACAACTCAACTGAAAAGAATATTGGTCAGGTCCACTTCAGTACACTGGTGGGCACTTCAACGGGAAGAATTAGGGGAGGGGTTGTAGCAGCTGTCTCATCTTTAGGGATGTACAGCCTGATTGGGAGTCTGAAGTACTTCTCCTATTGGAGGCATTCCCATAGTAACAGAATGCAGTAAGCACACAAATTTAATCACAGATACACTTATTAACACTTTGTCTTTCATACATGTATGCTGAGTGATTGTACTCTGCTGAAATACTATGATGTGAATGCCACAAGCGATGTACTAGAGGTATGCCTCCTCATAAAACACTGGTACCTATATCTGTGTCTAAGAAATGGACAATATGACAACCGTTCCTTTACCAGTACTGGAGTGAGAAACCACAGACAGAGATCCCTTGATTATGATTCCTTTCTGGTTATGAATCACGTTCCCCAGTATAAGAGTAACCACACAAGGTGAACTCTACAATGATGTCTACATCCCACTTTCCTGAAATGTTAGAATTTCTCCCTCCTTTTGGTGACCCACAAAAGCAGCAAATTGCTCTAACTCTATTACAGCATGCACTAGAACTGTATTTAGTGATAAAACATACTAATTACAGCCACACTGTGCTATTCAACTTCCTATCACTGTGACAAAATATTTAGGAATAACAATTTTAAGAGGAAAGAAATATTGTGGCTCATACAGTCAATAGTTTCAGTTCACTATCTACTGGCTCCGTTATTACTAGGCCCATAGTTGGGTAGTGTAAATGGAGGTAAATGTTTTCACAGCCATTCTACACATTATTTATTTTGTATTTCATTATTCATTGTAACTCCATTAGCAACACATGAGAAATACACAGGAAAAAAATAAAAATGATATAACAGAATTTCTGATGATGATAAGTGCACAATCTTTAACAAAACATATTTCAAATTGTAGTACATACCAAAAGATTATACACCATAATCAGGTTTATTTAATCACAGTGATGCGAGACAGTTTAATATAAAAAAAAACAATAAATGTGTTGCAAAATGGAATATAAGTTAGAAATTGTGTGATATTTCAGTAGACGCAGAAAAAAAAACTTCTGGGAAAATTCATCAACTTAGGAGAAAAGTACTCATCTCGCAGCAAAGACTTTCATAATTGGACCATTGACTCTGATAGAATTGGGTCTTTCTGATTCTCTAGATGAATTCAGGCATACTTCCAATTGTCCTGTAAAAAGGCATTTGACATCCTTTAAGTGCTGCTCTTTCCAGAAAACAAGATTTCCTAGAGTAAAACTTTAGAAGATCAAAATTTAAGGAATTTCCTTTATGGTGAAGTTGATTTTTTAAACAAACAGAATATATTTGTTGAGGGAAAGAAAGCTCCTGTCCAAGAGAGGGACAGGAGGGGTGTCCCGAGCAGGTTGTCCCCAGGAAGCCCGTACATTCCAGAGAATTTTATAGTGCAAAACCATGCGGTGGAGCTTGTCTGAGATGGAAAACATGGAAACTCACTTAGGTGGAATAATGTGGAACAAAACTATGGTCAACCAATGAGATTACAAGCACCATTGCTCAGGTAAAATAGAGCAAATCCAATACCGAATGGGAAAGGGCATCACGTAGCAAGCAGGCATGAATATGAAATGGGGTCTGTTCCTGTTGGGGATTGCTTTAGTGACTCATTTAGGCTCTTTTAAGGTGATTGATACCTATTTAGAATATCAATCCCTGATGCCCATTCTTAGGGAAGTGGTTGTATTTGTTTCTTCTTTTGTCTTGAGTTCTGGCCCAGAGCTGAGAATGTCTGTCTCTTGTAAAGCTGTAGTCACCTTGTCTTCCATCCTGTCTCCTTGAGGACCTGGCCCTGTCTGATTGCCTATATTTCTATCTAATTCAGCTGCCTACAACATTCACCACTCTGAAGAAGTAACTCAAACTGCCATGAGGGAACCATGGGTGATGACCACTCTGGCTTCTTCAGGATGAAAGGGGTTGCAGTTGTAAAATAGCAGTCAGAGATCCTCTCCAGAGGTCCTAGCTAAAGTTCCTCAATAGACATAAGTCCTTTTTATCTTGGGGAGGAGGAATCATTTTAAGTCTGGAGAAGACAAAGCCAAAGAACAATTGAACATACATGGGCCAAATAAAATCAGTGGAATAATTATGAATACAGTCAAAATGATTTTCACCAAGTAAATAGTAATGGCTTCTACAAAGATGATAGGGATAGGGTCTGGTGGAGCTCAGTATCTAACATACCATTGATTTGATATCTTTTGAACAGCTATTGAGACATTAGCAGAAGGATCTGGAAGGTAACAACTATTTTTTTTTAACTTCATAATTATAAAAAGACTAGTCAGAACATTTGTAGGTCCTTTAGCAGAAAGCCCTTAAACTTGGGGTTCAATCCTTTTAAATCTTCTATAGCTATTGGGTATTGTTTCAAATAAAATTGCCTTTTATGTTTTACCAACTCTAGTATTACTTGGGCCACATGAATTGCCAGAAATAGGGAAAACACTTGAGTTCTCTCCAGTTTGCAAGTGGAGTCACTGGCTGGGTAATGACTGACACATTTGCATGAGCATCTATTAAAATTTTAACAGGCGTTCTCTTTATATTGGCCGTTAAAAGGGATTATCACAGGATAAGAGGCAAAGACTGATGAATTCTTCAATGTGAAACTTCCTCTGACTCCATCAGGAACACTTTTCTTTTCCTCTCTAGCAGCTTTGGACATTTTTTGCTTGAAATGTCCCTTCTCTCTGTCCAGATCTAGGAAAGCATAACTTTTTTTCCCCCTGTTTTCCAACTGGTCTTTGTTCTTGTAGGCTGCTAGTATCACCATTTATATTTTTAATCTATAATTCCATTCTGTATCCTTTCTTCTATGAAACAATTCAACTCAAATTTATCCCTGCAAACCCTTCTAGCTTTTGTAGCTTGGGTACAATATATAGGGCCCACTGAGAAACGTAAAACATTTTGATTTTAAGGCTTCCAGTAGGCAACCCTGTCCAAGAGACATGAAGATTGCTTCTGTTGTGATGAGGCAGGAAACCCAGAGAAGACTCAACTCACCTAGGCTTTTGTTCATCTTTTTCCTGCTAAATAGATAAAATTAACTGAAGGTTTGGTTCTAGTTCTTAGGTCTTTAAGAATACACACTAGAAAGTGGATTTTTTCAGTCTTTTGCCTGATTATTAAGCCAGAAAGGGTCTGAATATTTGGGCTCCAGTGACAACAGGTAGCTACATTGGCTATCTCTTGGCTCTCTGAAATTAACAATATCATATTTATCTCTAAATGCAATAGTATCTTGTAATGCTGTCTACCTTTTTATTAGAAGTCAAAATGTGATTTAATATTAACATTACATCTTTGAACCCAAAAGATTGAAACTGCATCTATTTGCTCCACCGTTGAGCCTACCTTGTTGCAAATATTTTTAAAATTGCAGAAAGCTATACTTAGCAGAACTGCTCCCTTCTTTATTGACCATATTAGAGTACATTCGAATCTGCCAGGTCCGTTATCTTTGGGGAATGATAATGCAGATGCTCTTGTCAACCTAATTTCCGTTTTTGATAGGGCAAGGGGATGCCACAAGTTTTTTTCTTCAAAATTCTAAATCTCTGTAGAAGGAGTTTAAATTACTAGAGTTCAAGCAAGCAAATAGTCACATCTTGCCCCTCCTGCCAGCTCATTCCTAGGCCTATTCCTCAACAAGGGTGCAACCCCAGAGGTCTAAAAACCAATCAGCTATGGCGGGTGGATATTACCCACATAGCTTCTTTTAACAAACTGAAGTACATTCGTGTTTCTATAGATACCTTTTCACATATGATCCATGCTACCTGTCACTCAGGGGAACAAAGTCAGCATGTCATACAGCATTGTATATCAGCCTTTACCACGTTAGGAGTATCCCCCGAAAAATAAAGACTGATAATGGTCCCACCTATGTTAGTAAATATTTTCAGAGCTTTCTTGAGAACTGGAATATACAGCATATCACAGAGATCCCTTATAATCCCAAGGTCAAGCAATAATTGGGCGTACTCATCTGAAATTAAAGAAAAAATAAACTAGTCAAAAAAAGGGAGCATAGAGGGTCAGAATTCTCTTCAGATCTATTTAAATTTTGCCACTTATGTTTCAAACTTTCTGAATCCTGCTACTGATTCTGAATTACCTCTAGCCAGGCTACACTGAGGACAAGAATCTACCCATTTTCAGAGATCTTCAAACCCCTATAGCTTGGCAGGACCCCCTAACAGGCACATGGTATCGTCCAGCATCACTCTAAAATTGGGGCAGAGGGTATGCATGTATTTTCACAGGAGGTGGAGAAACATTGCGTTCCATCCTGATATGTGTGCCCATGGACTAATCAACTCTGTGAGGGATCATCATCACTTGCAAGCATCAAGACACCTCAGCTCCATAAGAAAAGGCTTCCAGCACCTAAGTATCAGAAAGTTTTGTCTACAAAAATGGAAGAGGACTCGCCATCACCCATTACCCACGGGAGGTCTACAGCAGACCATTCATGAGGCACGCCACCTTGTTGACTGCCAGAGTTTGATTCAGTCACCTGAAAATCTTTCCATTGTTATGCTTGCTCTCCTGGCTACTACAGTTAAGTATGACCCTGGTTCAAGGAGAAGAATATTGGGCCTAT
Source organism: Capromys pilorides (assembly GCA_004027915.1). Taxonomy (NCBI): domain Eukaryota; kingdom Metazoa; phylum Chordata; class Mammalia; order Rodentia; family Capromyidae; genus Capromys; species Capromys pilorides. The sequence continues at coordinate 8,004 of PVKN010025224.1, read as the reverse complement.
CTACCTAATCCACCCTTACTTAGACCACTTACTTGGATGGACAACCCATCAGAAGTTTTCCATTCTGTAGAAGACAATACCCCCACATATACTATTCTACATGGCCCACAAATTTTAGTGTATTTACAACAACAGACTAAGTTTAATGTCACATCTCATTTTTATTTCCACCCTTGTGTGTAGCCCATCCACAAGAAGATTCTGGCCCTGGAATGCTAGTTATGAAACAGACATGGTAAGTACATTTGTCTAAAGAACAGTTTGCCCTGTTAACTTTAAGTTCTATCCCTACAGAAGGCAACATGGTAAAAATCTTTTAAGCCTAACATTCCTCATACCCCTCATTTTGAGGAGGGTGATTTAGGTCCATGACAGACTTGCAGGGATCCATACCATGGACAGTCTATACACAAGTTTAATTATTCCTTCATAGATTGGTCCTTTCAAGGATTCCTTCTAGGGAAAGATCAGAAGTGACATAAGATTTCTTTTGCAGACTCCTCCCACTATATTATGATCTCAGAGACTTTGTCTAATGTTACATGGCCAGGTAGAGGCCTAAATCCTCCTATCCCCAGACTCATTGTCAGTGACAAAACTGGGCTGATACAACATACTTTATGGAAGATAGCCTTACCTTTCCATACTGGACAGCTGCAAACTGGACATCTGCAGCCAGTAAATGGAGGAAAGGTCAAAGTAGTATTACAGCAGCATATATACATAAAAGTAAGTATATGTGTTTATGAACCTCATATATTACTGATAGGGAAATTAAAGTGGCAACCCAATATGTTCTCATGTTGTAATTGTTATCTATCCCATTGCATCATGCCTGAACATCTCTCTAACCACTCTGCAGTAATTACCATGAGTAGAATGCCTGTAGTTTGGATTCCTGCCAATCTAACTGAGACTTGGTCTCATTCACCTACTTCTCTCTTTGTAGAGACCTTAATTAAGAGATTTAGCAAAGAGACCAAGAGGATGCTGGATTTAATTATAGTGGGAATAACTTCTTTGGTACTATAGATAGCCAGCATGGCCATTGGCTCTGCAGCATTAGCTCATTCAGTATAAACCGCTCACTTTGTTGATAATCGGACAAAAACTGCTGATAACATTGGAAAATTCAATGAGATATTGATGTTAAATTGCAGACCCAAGTGAGCATTTTGGAAAGCTCTGTCCTTTGGTTGGGGGATCAAATTGAAAGTTTACAATTACAACAAAGCTTAAAATGTCACTATAATATGAGTCGATTTTGTATCACCCCATTGACATATAACACAAGTTTTCATCCTTTGGTACTAATCAGGAAACATATACAAGGCGCTATCCATCAAAATATTAATTTGTATATAGATCTCTTCAGAGAAAAGTATTATTAATGTGACAACAAACGACCACCCCTTTGATGGCCAGATTAAGACTGGGATAAGTTTGCTGATGCTATAGAGCAGTTAAATCCACTTGCATTTCTCAGGGTTCACTTTTGGTTTTATGTTGGAATTGGTGTACTCATTCTCTTATTAATAATCCTTCTCATTAAAGTGTGTCACAGAGGATTCTCAGCCCAATGACAGCTATGGGCTATGCAGCCACAACTGACACTGCTCCAGCTACTTCAAAACAAAGAAGAGGGAACTGTAGAGGAATGCCTGAGCAGCTCTTCTCGAAAGAAGAGTGGCTATCTCCATTTTGACTGAGCCTGACCCTATTCCCTCAAACTGAAATGTACAGAGCTGGCTAGAATTTCTATCCTTTCAATTGGCCTTATTGGTCTAGCTGAGGTGCTGGTGGTAATTTTTGAAGATGGCAAGTGTGTTTCCCTGATAACAGGATGAGGAGCTAATGCTGCATGGTGCCAGCTGGGATCGAGCCTCGAGATAGAGGCTATAACTTCCTGGGGCTTGAAAGATTACACATCAGAGCTGAAGCACCAGACTCCCAAAATGTTAGATACTGTCTCAATAGCATAATGCAAATTACTCCTTTTGCATATCTCTGAATATGGTGGAGAGGAATGTAGGCCTCCTACCTAGGCCAGCTCACAGTGCTTAACTTCTTCCCACAATTTCCTTCATTGTTCACCTGCTTTCCACAATCCACTTTCACAAGCCACTCCTGCTTCTCCAATGAATAAAACCTGAGTGTAGAGTGCAGCCCTGGGTCACTCTCTTTTTTCCAGAAGCCATTTTCATGTTTGGACCTAGGGCCCCTTGGCTCCCCATTATATATATATATATATATATATATATATATATATATATATATATTGAGTGTTTTTGTTATCGTCGTTGGGTATTTATGCTGGCAGTGGTAGATTGGAATTAACTTGCTAGAATTCCAATAATGAAGTTTTGGGATTGTAAGTTTAGACTTTTTGGGCTGAGGAGAGAACCAGGAAGGGACTCCGACAACATATACATCTCAAAATTTAACAACCTTAATGCAAACAAATCTGAACATTAGATATTTTTAGCATCTTGTTTTTTATAATACCTTTTTAGTTATCAAATAGCATCATAATTAATACTTCTACTTGTATTTCCTTTGGATTAAATGGTTCTTTCAGCATGTAAGGATCAAATGTCTTGTGATGGCTAATGAAGCACTCTAAAGGAATTAGAGACTTTGATTGTGAGATAAACTGGAATTCAATAGATATTACCTTTTGGGCATCCCTCACATTCTTTGTATTGATTCCTCCACCCAGGCATCCCTTGAGTAGCTCTCTCCAGAGCAGGTGGATGCTCCTATTGGAGAAAAAGGAGACAAGATCTCACCAGCCTACCGACCCTTGAACAGGTGCACAATTCTTGTCTCCTGAAACATCTCACAAACCACTCAATTACTTTTCCTGTATATATATAAGCAAAAGTTACAATTGGTCTGGTCAAAGGAATGCTTCCAGAAGAAAGCATAACCATTGCATAAAAATGTCAAATGGAAGTGAGCACTTTTCAGGCTACAAAGATCACTTCTAGAGATAGAACCATTGACTGAGGGGCTGGGGAGATAGCTCAGTAGAATAAGTACTTGCCGGGTGAATGCAAGGATGTGAGTTCAATCCCCGGTCCTGGAAAAAAAAAAAAAAAAGTAAAGTAACCATAGACTGGAGGATCTGGCCCTGTTCACTGAGACAAGTCTCTGCCCACTTCTTTTCTATTTAGTCACCTAAGTAAAGATTTTAGCAACTGGACAAGATTTAAACTTTAAGCTCACAGCTGAAACTTGTATGTATCATCAAGTAATCACATTTTACTTGCTAGTAAACCCTTTAAAGCTGACAAACATCTTAGTTAACATGTAAGGTATAGATGTAAATCATTTTCCATAATAGCCACCATAGAATGTAAACTATTGCAATCTGTCTCAACCTAATTTCTGGAGTAACTCATTATGCTGTCCTACTGAAAAGCTCAAGTAGAATTCCTAGTTTAGTAGTAAAGAGGGAAAAAAGTACAACAGATAAACAGAGATATTCTGGTTGTCAAGAGCCAGTTACCATTAAGCACCTTTACTTATCAGCCAGAGAGTTGCCCTGGCCATGACTTTTCAGGCGTGATCAGGGTCTATTCGCGCACACAACCAGAGATCCATCTCCAGAAAGGAATCCCACCATTTCTCTGGTCAACATTCCATCAGTCATGGGCTTCAATGGGGATTCACCAAAAAACAGTTGGGGAAACCTGCTCTGTGCTTTAAAGTGGCAGTTGCTCTAGGAGCATTTAGTAGCAGGCAGAGTAATCACTGTTTGTCCAAGTTCTACAAGGGATAGTTAAAAGCCTGAACAAGATCACTTAGCATTTTATGGTAAAGGCTTTAAAGTCTAAAACTCAGTTATTATGTAACTAAATAATTAGACCTAGGAGAAAAGGTTATGATTCTCCCTTACTCTAAATATGTTTTGGTCCCATACATGTGCTCCTTTCAGAGATAGCTCCTTTTAGTGTCACCCAGGATTCGATTCTCTCCTTTGTGTCTCAGGTTTATCCTCCCAAAGGAGACCTGACCAGAACACTAAGCCAGGACATGGCTTTTATATGTCCTCCTGGACAGGCATAGTCCTCTTTGTCTCACCTGACCCATAGATGGGCTATGTGTCCTTTTTATAATGACTTCCCTGTTTTTGGCATTAACAAACACTCATTTTCTAAGGGTTTCACTTAGTTGGAACAGTGTATTTCATTCTCCGAATTATACATGCCTCTAAAAAGGAAAGTACAAATAGGTGGGAGAAAAGTCAAAGCAAGGAAACTGAAATAGAGCAGGTCTGACATTCCCTCTAGCATGTAGAGGGGGATCAGAACCAGTCTATCTCAGCGAAACCTGTTCTCCAAGTCTTTAAGAATGTTTGCTGACCTAATGTCATTTAGTAGGCAAAAGGAGTCCTGTGTTTCATATACAAGCATGTATATTTTCTAAGTCTGAGCTAGATTTAAAATTCCCATTTTACAAAATTTTACATAAAATTCACTAAGCTTTTTAACTTTATTCTCCCTACTGTCATTGTCTAAAGTCAAGCAAGGAATACCAGTACATTTAACATCTAGTTCAAATGCAACTTATACAAGTACATAACAGTCATAAAATGTTTCATCAGAGAAATATAGCCTTAAAATCTTTTTTTTTTTCAGGACCAGCATTTGAACTCACGACCTTGCACTTGTCAGGCAGGCACTAGAGACATGGAGCTATCTCCCAAGTCCCAAATTTTCCACTTTTTCATGAAGCTTTACCAATGATATTTTGACCAATATTTTAACAAAACTATATAAGACAAAAAGCATAAGCAAGTGTAAGCAATTTTAGCCAAACTATGACACAACAAAATATGAGCAATTATGAGCAACAGGCAATGACATTTCAACACTTGAAGCATTAAAATGTTACCTAAGCAAGTCCCAATCCAGAGTTTATAAAAACAAATCAAACTCATACCTATGTCCACTGATCTCGGTGGGAAACTCCAAATGATGCAGAATGAATAAACTGATCTGGGGTGGATGACCTCCAGTAGGGAACCTCCAAATGATATAAGAAAAACTAATCTCCAACCTGAAAAGTACCTGGGATGAGTTCACGTTCTCTAAAACCAAAGAATGAATTTTAGCAAGAAATGGAGGTAATGAGAAGAACATATTTATTGAGGGAAAGAAAGCTCCTGTCTGAGAGAGGGATAGGAGAGGAGTCCTGAGTGGGTTGTCCCCCTGAAAAAATTTTGAAATTAATTAGCTATGGGAAGATTCACAATGGGTAAATACAGAAGTCACATAAGAGAACATAATACAGAATTAACTGAAAACAAGTTATGTGTTCTGAAGCCTGGAGGGACTTTCATACTGAAAGAGACAATTAATAAGACTGATTATTTATGCAGATCAAATCAAAAAATAGGCAACTGAAAAAGAGAAATGTTGTTGCAACAGCTTCTGTACTCACCATATATCTTCCCCCACCAGAGACCAGTCATTTTGAGAGTAAAACTAAAAACATCAGGGACTATCCTCATTTTTCATGGACCATGTTCTCGGAACATATTTATATTCACTATGCCTCTCCAGTGTATAGTCCCTCTTGAACATTGAGGGCTTTTAGCCAGATTTATGTTGAGAATTAAAAACAAAGGTTAAATAAAAATGACTTTATATATGAGTTTGGCCAGAAAATAAGCTCCAATGAAGTTCTGGCCTGTAAAGTTGGAACACAGGAAGACAGCACAAAATATACCCAGAGGATATCAGAAGACATAGCAGTACTTCAGCCTTGTCAGTCTCAGAGCTGCAAAAGTGAGGGCTTTGCTTAGAGAAGAGAGCCCCAGAACACCATGGTCTAGAATGGTATTGGCACAAGGAAACTGTTTCTTGGAATGCTGTTCACGGGTACTAGAGCCCAACATCTAAGAGAAAAGATAGTTCAGGTACTGTTCCAGCTGGCAGTAGACCTTAGAGTCATCCACATGATGCTGATTTTAGGTGTATATGACATACAAATTATGTCAGGAAGCTTTCCATTCTGGATTCAGAGGAAGACTTCTGAGGCTAGACAAAGTTCCCTTAAGAGGGCATTGTGTCAAGCTGTGAGTATGAATCTGAGTGTAACCTGGAGACCCTAGAAGTTTACAGAAGCCAAGAACATGGACAATCTGTGGAAAACTGCAGGAAATATGCAGAATGAGGTCAAAAGAGAACCCAGCATATCTAAAACTACTGATAGTGCCATAGGGGCAAAGCCCTCTGTGGTTCACATCTTGCCACTGATTGCCTCAGATTCTGGACATGGAACTACAGGGCTTCATGTTTGACCTGTTGGATTTTAGACTTGCTTTGGGCCTATTTCTTTGTAACCCACTATTTGTATTGAAATGCAAACACATTACTTGCTGTATTGTATGCTGGAAATGTTTAGCTTTCTTTTCATTTCCTCAGGAAATTGCTCATAAGAGTTTGTGTTAAATTTCTGAGGATAACTTGGACTTGAAATACTCAGCAATGCTGAGACTGTCAGGGCTCTGTCAATTGATAGAGAGGGACTAAATTATTTTTTCACAAAGGCATATGTATGGGTCTTTTAGGGGCCAGGACTGGAATGTTATGGCTTCTGTCCAGAAGTCTCCCCTAATCCTCATGCAGTCATGGGGTGTCGATCTAGTCACAGGTGTTTCAACCTAGATTGTGTGGTGCTGGATTCAAGAATGTGTGATTACAACCCTATCCACTATTTGTTTGGCATAGTTCTTGCTAGAATGAAGGATATCCACACTACACCCACCCTAGGGAGGTAGCATACATAGAATACAAGGGATATAAAGAGACCTGATGTACTCTCAGATGCCAGTTTGATAAAGGCTATATATCTTCTGCATTGCCTCTCTGCCATGTAACCATGCTGGAGCCAGGCAACTATAGACTTATGCCTTTAAAAACAAAGCCAAATAAACCTTGCTATGTTAATACTGAGTGTTGTATATTTTGTCTTAACAACATGAAAATTATCGAATACATTATGCAACTCAATGAAGGCAGTTCTCATAGGAAAGGTCATTGCAATCAAAGCGTACATCAGGAAAATTAAGCTAGATCAAGAGAATGAGACACTTTAAAATACTTGAACAGCAACAATAGAAGCACAAATTGAAACCGGGGGGATAACAAAGTTTAGAAAGAAAAAAATCAATGAAACTAATACTCAGAAACAATACACTCAATGAATAAAAATGTGATTATCTGAAATAATATGCAAACTAGACATCCTTAACAAAACTTACCAAGAGAAGGAATAATCTCACATCAATACAGATATAAATTAAAAATTCGAAATCTCAATTTGCATTATCAAATTCCAGAAAAAAAGTGTTAACTAATATAAAAATTGTATTCCAATATATTAGGAAAATTTGAAGAAATGAACAAATTCCTAGACTAAAACAAATTACTAATGCAAACCCAAGAAGACGTAAAAATGATGACCAACCCAAAGAACAAGCGATGATATTAAGACTAGCATGAAAAGCACTCACTAGAAAAAATGTCCAGAAACTAATGGATTCAGAGCTCAATTCTACAAAATGTTTAATGTTTGTATAGAAATAATATTTCTCAAATTTTTCAATGAAACTGAAAGTGGTAGAGTGCTCTGAAATTAATTTGTGTATACCATTTGCTCTATGATAAAAAAGACAAAATCTAACTAATGCAGAAAATCATGGCTAATCTCCTTAATAAACATAGCTAAAAACTCCCTCAACAAACCACTTGAAAATGGGATGCAGAATATTATTAAAGCAATTATAAATAATATGTTTCATTCTAGAGGTGCAATGATATGCAAACATGTCATATTAATATTTTCAATAAACCACATAAACAGAAACAAGGAAAAATATATGGTCATAACAATAGATACCAAAATGGCATTTGACAAATTCAACACCCTTCATGACAAGAACCCTGAAGAAAATAAAAACAGAAGGACCATGCCAGATATTGATAAAAACTA
>PVKN010025223.1:0-14192 GCA_004027915.1 Capromys pilorides | reverse complement strand
CACCGTCTGCTCTTCCCCCGAGAAAAGTACAGTATACTGCAAAAAGAAGAGCAGAAGGCAGCAGAGGAGACAGCGTGCCAGCTGCCACTAGCTGGGGAAAACGAGCCCAGCTACGAGTCTCAAGTGATAAGCACCTTGGCAGACAGCCAGTTATCTCTCAACACTCTCGTCATCTTCAAGAACAGAGCTCTGGGGACTCGGCTGCTTAGTATTAAGACTACATTTCCCAGCCTTCCCTTCACCTGAGTGTTGCCATTTAGCCAATTGGATGTGAGAAGAAGTGAAGCCCGCCCTCCCTCCTCCTGCCATTGGTGGGCTGCAAAGCAGCGTGTTTACTGGGGTTAGTAACCCACTATGGAGTATACAGTGGAGAGGTAATATGCAAGGAATGAGAAACTCTTATAATGAGCTTAGCAAGGGCTGTTGCAAATTTATGTGAAAGGAAAATAAAATTGTGCATTGTTATAGCTAAAATGAATCGCAGTGGTCCTCTCCCTGTTTCTGACTTCTTAGATCTTTATCCATTTCACTGATCACTTCTTGAGAAAAGCCTTCTCTGTCTTCCTTTCCATCTGCACCATCGTGCCTCGTTCTGTATATTCTTCTAATCCCTAGATTATTTTGTCATTGCATTTATCACAGTTTATATGTGTTTATATGTTGAATTTCTATCTATCGCTAGCCTCCAAAGAAAGTTTGTATTTTTGTTTGATACTGGTTTCATTTTTCTATCACAGCGCCATCTGTCTGCACCTAACACTATGCCTGGGACTCAAGAAACAAATGTTTGCCGAATATATGGTGGGAAAGGGTTGAATGGCTCCTCCACTGTACCAGGAATTCTGGAGCATCCACCGCAAATAGGTACTGGGGTCTCTGCATTGATACTTGGTTAACAAGATTGTGGTAGAATGGCTTCCGCTGTGTTCAATGGAATGGCACCTGGAAATAGTGGTGACTTGTAGAAAAGCAACTTTCATCTCAATAATAAAAATGCACAAACTGAAGACAAAATTGCATTTTTACATTTTCAATGCTTTCTTCCTTGCTTTTTCATATATTTTTGTCATCTGCCTAAGGCAGCATTCCAAAGAGTACAGGAGCAAGGAAGAAAAACTTAGTAATAATAATATATTATTATATATTATATTATATTATATTATAATAATATAATATATAATATATGACATATGATATAATATATGTATTATATTATATGTAATATAAAATTATAATTATATAATGTATTATATATAATTATAATATAATATGTTATATTATATAATAATATCATATTATTATTAAATGTATTTGGTACAGGGTCTCACCATACAACTCGAACTCATACTGATCCTCTTCTTTTCAGCCTCCCTTCCCAGCATTGGGATTATAGACATGCACCACCACATCTGGTCTTGGTGGCCAGCTCAGTGTGCCCAGGGGCAGGGCCAGCATAGCCTGTGATTCCAGGGTTCGAATCTTGGTCCCCATGCTTGCCTAAGCAGGAGCTTAGTCTGCTGAGCTATCTCACTGGTCCTCTCAGTAAGAATTATATCTATGTGTGCATGAAGTAGTAAAAGATCATCCCACCCAACCTTGGCAGCAGAAAGGAGGAGTGTGCAGAAAGACAAATTACGTAGGAGGAGCAGTATTTCTAACCTGTCTCTATATTTACTCTCAATGTTTGTAAGCTTGTTTGATTGACCTCCAACAATAGTACATTAAGGAGTTATGCATTTTTCATCAAACATTGGATTTTCCATTAATAGAAGAGACTGCTGCAAATCTTTCAAAGTGATTTGATGGCTTTAGGCTAAGAAGAAATCTCTTTTCTCCCTGACATGAGGAGGCGAGACAAATTAGCCATTCACGCTCCAATTCCACTAATGATTATTCTTCCCATAAGGCACTCTGGAAGATCAAATGCCCAGAGTGAAGAACATCAAAAGTAACCATTTGGATAATTCCCCCAATATAAGGACCCTGCCATTAAGACATTACTGAGAAGGGACTTTAATTTTGGTCCTTTGGGCCAGGAGCTTTTATCTCAGTGGTAGAGCACTATCCGGTGTGCTGGATTGGATCCTTAGCACTGCAAAAATTTTGAATTTTTTTAAGTGGTCCTTCTATGTCCTATTTCTTTTCCCAGATCAAGGGTTGACTGTAGTATGGGGATAATTGAGAAGAACATTCCTCATCACTCCACAATGCAAAAATCTCAAGACAATACCACACAGCTCAAGGTTCCCAGCCTTGTAGACAATCAACACCTATCCATGATGCTGTTACTTTCGTATTTTTCACTAGGATTTTGTCATATATGAATATCTACATAGGCGACATTCTCTTCTAACTTTTGCCACCATATACTCGGCTGATGTTGTGGGAACGAAACTATTTGATTCTTTCTCCACCTTTGAATCTACTCACAGATTTAGGGAGAGACTGTCACTATCTTGGGAAGGCACAGAAAATACACAGGACAGGGCTGATCCTAATTTTGCCCCCACCATTAGCCTGTGATTTAAATTTGCTATTTGAACATCTGTACGGTGGAAACCATGGTGCTCCCCACCGATGGGTTCACCTAAGCAGAGTTAGTGGCCAAGCCCACAAACTCACATTGGAGGCTGAATGACAGTTTAAATACTGGCCCGTCATTTCCCTAACTATGTATGTGACCCTGACGGGAAGGTAAAGTGCTGGCAGACTGTCTGGTGCATGATGAATGTCAAACAACCAGCCCCTGCCATCTCTACTTTGAAAACTGTAAAGCCCTCCCCCAATAATCACTTCTATTGTCCAAAGACATACATAAAATAAGACATCCAATAATAGAACACTCATCTATACCATCTCAGGGACTGGTGTCACATCCGCCCTTATCACCACAGCCAGCCTGCTCTCCCCAGATAGAATCCTCACAGCTCTCTCTCACGTCCAGAGGCAGGAGGCTCACCACAGTTCTCGCCCAGCTTTGAAGCCTCAGCCAGCTGTATCAGTTAATAACCTCACTAAAGGTTATCCATTAGAAAGGAGGAAAGAATGCCCTGATTACTGCAGTCAGGGACGTCATTAGTTATGTCCCTGGCTCCCATAAAGGCTGCCTGGCATTTATGGAAATGACACACACCAGGGAAATATGCTACCAAATCAGACAAGTATTCAAGTTAAATATTAAATAGCTCCCAACCACTGATGAATCCACTTCACAGGTAATCTATCTTCAGAAAAGCCTTTTACTTCTGATTCTACTCAGTTCTGACACTTAATTTGCTCAAGCTCTAAAATTTTCATTTGGGGGCTGGCGAGATAGCTCAGCAAACTAAGGTACCTACTTAGGCAAGCTTAAGAAAGTGCAGGGAATGTGGTTTGATCCCTAGCACCACATGCTGCACCAGCCTCGTCCTCCTGGGCGGGCTGAGCCGGCCACAGGGTCTGGGCGCAGTGGTGCATGCCTGTAATCCCAGCACTGGAGAGGCTGAAAACAGGGGGATCACTACAAGTCCTAGTTGTGTAGTGAAACCCTATAACAAACAAGTACATTGCTAATAATGATAATAATATTTTCATTTGGGTTTCATAGGCATTTCAATAAATCAAAGTTGTTTTTATCTGCCCCTCCTGTTAAACAGAAAGACCATGTAGAATAGTTTCTTGGGTAATTGATTTAACCTCATTCTTATTTAACTTTTCAGACGTAAATAACACTTTTTAACCCTCTGATTGAAAGTCTAGTATAGTCTTTCTAAATAAGAATATTATCATTGGATTCTTCAACTTCATTATTAGCTAGGATTTGTTAAATCTTAGCGAAATCTCTAACCATGTTATTTCCTTTGCAGGAATTGAATACGATTTCTACACACTCTTGAGTATGACCTGGTTCAAGTCCTCATTTTTATGAATACCAACAGATAATAATATGTAAATAAATGCATGGCACAAATTTTTAAGAGATAATATCTAGGATCTGTTACTATGCGGTGACTGTACACACAAGAGAAAACTGCACAACCTGGCCCTGTCCCTCCTGAGTGCTATGTCCAGATTAACATTGGAAGGTGCCTACCATACCTCATTTTAAAATATTTTCTGTAACTGCAAAGTATTTATATAAAATGATCAGAAGATTTTTAAAGGGAGTACTGGGCTTAAATAATTTATTACCAGAATGAGTTCTATAGGAAAACCAAGACTCTCGGGATCCATTGTTCTCTCAGGGTACCCTGGGGAGAAAGGGCACCAAGAATGAGGAAAAGATAGACGAGAAGACAAGAGCTGGGGCAGGTGGAGGCCTATGGACTCATTGGTAAATGACACCCTGCACAACAGTAAGGGTGTTTATGTTGTACTAACCTTGTACGTGACACAAGGTTTCCAAGTGGCTAACAGCTGACACTGACCAGGTGGGATGCTTCTTTCAAGGCTTAGGTAGCTCGACTGCTCTAGGCACTGAGGCCTCGGCTGCTCCCACGCTTGGCCAATTTCCAGCTTCAGCGGCTCCCAACACAATACTAACTCGGCAAAGCTTTCCTAGGTAGTGGGAGCCAGTCTTTACTCATCCAATTGTCTTTTAAATATAATTTTTTTAAATACAATTTTTGGAAAAATGGATGGCAAGAACATCAGAGTTTTTACTTAGGTCATAACCATTACTATATAATTTTAAGATAAAGAAGTTTCAGTTTCTGGAGATTTTCTGACTATAAAGTTAGTATGGAAATGTTCATGCATAGAGCAAGAAGATAAAATTTACATATTATTCTAAATCAGAAAGCCTGTCATTTAGACCAATATTTATGTTCAATGAATATTTTAACCTTAGAAAAGGAAATGGTGATGGGTAACTCATCATAGACAAATCATAGTCTTCAAATTTTATTTCTCTCTTTTTTAATGTGTTTAGTACGGGCTCCACAGGGTCTCACTAAGTAGATTAGACTTGTAGTGATCCTCCTGTTTTCAGCCTCCCAAGCACTGGGGTTACAGGCCCCATCTCTGTCCATGCCTCAGCGTGCCCTGGGGGTGGCGCTGGCATTGGCCACTGTGCTCTGCCTACGCAGGAGCTTTAGTCTGCTGTGCTATCTGGCCAGCCCCAAATTTTATTTCATACTGATGTCCCCCCCTCCAAAAACAGTTATCTCAGATTAAACTTTCTATCAATGTGGCTACAAATGTTTGCTCAAAATAAAAGACACTGCAAAGAAAATAGCTTAAAGTTAGGCTTGGTGTGAATTGAAATATTTTTCCCAATTTGGGGCTGGGGAGATAGCTCAGTGGCATAAGTACCTTCTTGGCAAACACAGGGTCCTGAGTTCAATGCCCAGTAGCAAAAAAAAAAAAAAAAAAAGAGATAAAAAAGAAATATTTTCCCCAATTTTAATATTTAAATAGTTAAAATGAACATGTAGAAAAGACCCTTATCTTAAGTGGCTTTCAGTCAGATGTGGATGTTCTAATGGCAAAAAACATTGTTTTTATTGTTCCAACAATATTTTCTTTCCTCCCAGATATTAACTAAAAGTACTATGTCTATTATCGAGGTGTTAGGAAGACCATAAAAGTGGACTTTCCACAATTTCTGGCTGGGGTGACCCGTGTCTTCTCCCCTCCACAGCAAGACAAGCAGAAGGCCCCGCTGGGCTGCCACTGAAAGCAAGCGCAGGACCTCCACCGGGTGTTACTGTTGACAGAACCACCAGCCATCCTGCTTCTCCTCAGCTTCCAGACCTTGGACTTCCTGATCTTTATCTTTAATGAGCCTCCTGTGCGTCACAAAAAGTTATTCCCAAGAAAGTTTCTAGAAGACCATGTAGCCTGTGATAAGTGGCGCCTTTTAGTAGAACAGTGAAGCTCACCCTTGAGTGTGTGGAGATCTAAGAAGGACTCTGAAGACCAGACGAGGGGGTTGGTCCACAGCTCCTGAGCATGAGGGCAAACGGTAGGCAAGCCTGGGCGCCCAGAATCCAGGAGGGTGAGAGGCAGATGAGGTCAGAGCTCTCATTCCCTGCTACACTTAGCTCCCTTGGGACACCAGAGAGGACTGCACATTCCTGAACCCGCCCTGGAGACGCCAACTGAGAGCCAGCCGACAGCAGAGGTGGCAGCAGGGACACGGGATGCCTCCTCACACACTCGCCATAGGCTGGCTCCTAGGCTGTTCTTTCCAGTGGTCACCTTCCGTCATCCTCAAAACAGCCTTATTAGTAGGTGCTACTACTTCTCCCATTTACAGATAAGTAGCCCAAGATGCAGAGTGGTGATTCAGGAAGCTGCTGACAGATACCCTATCCTGCTAGGAGTGGAAGGAGGACTCAGCCAGGCAGGTTGACCTTGAAGCCCAAGCCACCTCCAATAGAGTTAGGGTTAGGTCCGGGACATTAGGGAAGCACCGTGGTAGAAGTGGACCTTTCTCTTGTGCCTGAAGAAACTGCAACCCAGACAAATGCAGTCTTTTATCCAAGACTTGGCTGTACTTCCAGAAAGAGATCAACTATTAAGTGGCACCAAGTGTTCTTAAATATTCAATATTCCTTTTTTTTTTTTTTTTTTTTTGTGGGACCAGGGTTCAAACTCATGACCTTGCACTTGCCAGGCAGGCACTTGTGCCACAGAGCTAGCTCCCCGGCCCCTTCAATATTCCTCTGTATGTTTCTCCAGGGAGGAAAAGGATGAACTGTTAAAAGCTGTCTTCTCGGTTCACACTGAACTTCTTTGACCAATGTATTGTTCTCGGTTAGAGATTCTATCCTTCTCCTGCCCACTCACCATTCTCTCACCAAATCTGACGCACCACCGTCAGTATGAGGGATTCCCAGGCATGATGATTTTCACAGGAAAGAAGGGGTGAGATCCCACCTCCCAAAACAGGTGGTGACTGGAATAAGGAAAATGAGGTTTGTTCTGTGTTTAATCTTTTTTGTTTTGTATTTAATTTGGCACAGGGTCTTACTACACAGCTCAAACTTGTGGTGATCCTCCTGTCTCAGCTTCCCCAGGGCTGGGATTACAGGCGAGCACCACCATGCTGTTTCAGGCCGGGATGGCATGTGGTACTGGAGATTGAACCTAGGTCCTTGCGCTTGCCAGGCAGGCACTTAGACCACCGAGATATCTCCCCAGTCTAAGGTTTTTTATCATTTGAGAAAGATGTGATTCTGATGTCCCTTTGAAGGATGTCCCTCCCTAAACTCACTGTGCTAAAATTGAAGCTAAAACATGACTAGGTCTTTGCTTTAGAGCTACCTAGGCAGGCAGGCAGAACACCCAGAAAGGTCAGATTCACCCTGAGCTGGGACTAACCCTGTACGGCCTCTTAAAAGGTGCGAAGCGTGCTTCCTAATCACACCTCACACACAGGATCGGGCCAACTGCGTTAGAGATCTATTGAAACTGTACCTTTTTGCTGCTAAACTGTTATGGTAATTATGAAGGACTGTAAGCAAGGCTAATAACCATCTAGTCCCAGTGACAGATGAACACAATGCAGGGATAGTTCCAAGACAACCAGTACTGGGATCAGTCAGGTTGTCTTCCTGTCCCAGTGACGCACACGGGTGGCCACGTCAAACCAACCTTCATCACTTCCACCTGCAGGTCTTCATTGAGTGAAGGCGTCACTTTCACAGCATTCAGGATCTGATTGAGCAGCTGCTTCTCATCAGAGTCTGTTTCCATGGATACGAACCTCTCTTCAGATAGCAGCTTCTGTAAAGAGGCACAAGGCAGTGATCGTGGATGGGCTCTCCCCGGCTGCCGCATGCTGTTCTAGCTTATTAGGTATTGATGATCACCTTTCTCACCCGGGATGCACGTGGCTGGAGGCCATTAGGAAAGAGCTCATGCTACATGCCCTTAGAAACAAAAAGGAATCAGACCTGAGACAAATGATTTTTGGCAAAGACTTTTTTATGATAGCAGATTACACATTTTGAATTCCAGCAAGTGAAATTCTGGCCCCCGTGGTAATTGGGGTGTGAGGACAGACTACGGACACACTGAAAGCGTCACCCAGGAGTCATCCACATGCATTAGAGGGTTCCCACATGTCCCCTTCATGGGACAGCCCTCTGCTATTTCAGGGCAACTCTTATTTTTTATGTGGTTTCCCCCTAGGATCCACCAAGGCCACTACTGCACGGATTTGCACCCTCTTTTTTCTATAGAGCTATTAGGATAAAACATCCAGCAAATGTGACGCCATCCATCACATTCACCCAAGTCTCTCTGCCCATGCTGACTCCACAAAGGGTGTCACTGGGCCCTCCCGCTCAGCATGAGGCCACTGAATGAAGGAGGCCCTGCAGGGTGGCCAGGGTTTCTAAGAAACGATGCACAACTTGAGTCACCATCTCAGGCCACTTCATGTCCTATGCCAACTCACCCTGGAACCCCTGATTCTCATCCATGAGGTTGCACTTAAGTTGTTCTCCCCGACTCTGAATTGGCAGAGCAGGTTTTGTGAGACCCCACTTAAGGCTCAGCATGCAACCCTGCCAACTTGTTCTTTTGTGGCATAGCTTCAAGTAACAACTTGGGAGGAAATCTTGGCATTGCTTCATCAATCATGATGAGCACCTTGTCACTCTCCTGTCTCTCATGTCTCTGCGGAGCTTCCCTCGGGCACTTCTGACCTTCCTAGGTACATCTCCATGACATAGCCTAAGTCTTCCAGAAGGGATTTGTTTTGGAGAGCCAAACAGAACACCCAGGATGGCCCAGAGTTAAAGTTGATCACAAAGCTGTCTTCCTTCCAGTGATAAAGAATGGGGAGCCCTGAAAGTGTGCTCAAGTTAGGCAACAGGTAGAAGGAGATAGATGGTGAAGACTCGAAACCCAGCAAGTCACTGAAGTTCACTTACACAGACCTTAAAAACATGATAGTACAGCTCAGAATGTCCCAGGGTTTAAAAAGCAGGGCGACAAAATGGGAAACCTACACAAAAACAGATTCATTTTAATGGGCCCAATTACCCTAGAGGAAAGCATAAGGTTTTTCGTAGCATTACTAACAAGGTTTAAACATGTCAAATGCCATTGTATGTTAAAATATATAGTTACATCCACTGAAGGTAAAAGAGCTGTATCTTCACTCTTTCCTACATATTAACTTCTGAAAGGCACCAGGGACTTCACAGAAATTAATAAAACCATTTATAAAGTTGTCCTTACTAACAGAAATGTCATCGACGATGCCTCCCATAATCAGTCACAGACCCCTATAGGCTTGACCTTCATCGTGTTTCTCTCTAGAAACCAAGCCGCTCTAAGAGCTCTGTGCATTTATACAGTCATCTCCTTTTCACTGTTAGATCTGGGTTCATAATGTTTGGTACAAAGCACAAATGTTCAGGGAGGCGTGGCGGGCCGTACCTGGAATCTCACCACTCAGGAGGCTGAGGCAGGAGGACGGCCAAGAATTCTCGAGGCCAGCCTGGGCTACCTAAGCAAGTTTGAGGTCAGCCTGAACTACACAGTCTGTCTCACAAAAACAAAAACAAACCCACCATAACTGCTTGGAGAAAGAAATGTGTTCAAGCAATCTGATTCTTCTTTCTAAATCAACTTTCTTTTTTGTTCCTGGGATTCCTCTAAATAAAATCTATTGACCCACTCACCACTTTAGCTGAGTAATATGCAAAGCAAAAATACTTCTAGTTTATCATTAAATCTCATTATGCAAAACCGCACATGTTGAATACACACAAGACCTGAATCGGGATGAATTTAAGATTAGTCTTTCTTGGGATCCCTTGGTCTCCTAAAAATTAGACTCTGCAAAAGATTTCCTATCTTTGTGAGCTCAGCTGGTTCTCCATGAATCAGTGTTTAACTATAAAACTCAACCATATAACACTGTGCACAGAGAAATTCTAGTGCATGAAAGAAAATCCTATGATCTTTGTGGTTATTTCCCAGGCCCATCACGTCTTCGCACAGATTTTTATACAGCCAGTATGTAAAATGTTAACGACTTGCTCTTTCCGCACCCCACTGGCCTGTCAACTTCTGTCACCCCCGTACATTCAGTCAAAGCTATACCTGCATCCCTGCCAGGGCATGTTGAGCCAGCTTCACATTCTTGGATTCCAAAGCCAACTGGAGAGGCAGCAGGCATTTCTCTCTGAAAAACACAGAAACAGGGACAACATAGGAGCTTGGTAAATCTGGCAGTGAAGTGATACCAGCCTTATGTGTGCCCACCTCAAAAACTGCCGCTCATCTACACAAAAACTGTAACCAATGAGGAAAATCCACGTGGCCTTAAAAACAGAAAAAAAAAAAAAAAAAAAGCTGCACAAAAATGACAGCATATTTGAGCTTGCCTTCTTAGCACGGCTACACGAAGAGCAAACACAGTTACTGTCAAATGCTGATTAATAACAGATGCACCTGGTACTCTTCTCTTTCCTAGGTTAATGCCCTGCTTGCACCCAGAACAGGTGGGGTGAGGGTCTCAGTTACTTTCCTTTCATTGCTGAGACAAAATACCTGATGCCCAAAATGAAGGAAGGAAAGGTTTATTTAGTTCATAGTTTGTGGAGGTTTCAGTCCACTTGGTTAGCTCTAAGGCAGAGTGGTACATGGTAGGGGACAGCATTTCATGTTGGTAGAAAACAGTGAAAGCGACAAGAGCAAAAAGCGAGGAGCAGCAGCAGTGCGCCCCTTTCCCTCCCCTACACTGTGTGCAGGCTCTGTGCCCCAGGGTGGGTGTGTGTAGCACCCACACCCATAATCCCAGCATTGGGCCACAGATCAATCAATAACTCACCACTGTATGAGGCTTTGGAGGGACATCGAGACACAAGCCATACAGTGAGCAACACTAGGGAATGCCATTTCTGTAGATTCCTATGCCTTGCTCAGAGCCCTTCCTTTACCTAGGCAGTAACTACATCACCAGCAGCACTGGGCATCATGGGCACAAAGCAAAATTCCATTACTTTGGCAATTCTGCCCCAACTCAAAGTACTCAATGTTTAGAATTTTTAAAGTTCTTTTATGGTCTCTATCAAGTAGATCTGAATTTTGTATCAGGTTCATAACAAATACATAGCCATGACAGATATACAATCAATTACCAGTAGACTCAGCCAAGCAGAAATAACAAAAAGCCCCATAAAACATGGAGAGATACTTAGATAATTTAAAGCTAAAAACAAAGGGCATTAAAATATGTTAGGAATGAATCAAAAGAACAGCAAGGGAAAAAAAAAAATAAAAAAAATAAAAAAATAAAAAACCAACTTTCTGTTAGCAGCCTTCACACTAAATAAACAATAAAATTTAATCAATTCTGGAGATTTTTCCAGAAGAAAACATCATACCACAGCAATACATGTGCACCCATGTTTATAGCAGCACAATTTGTAACAGCTAAATCTTGGAAGCAACCCAAATGCCCATCAACCAAGGAATGGGCAAAAAGGATGTGGTATTTGTATACAATGGAGTTCTGCTCAGCTATAAAGAGAAATAAACTCGAGGCTTTTATAGGTAATAGATGGAGCTAGAGACTATACTTGTCAGTGGAATAAATCAGACCCACATGTGTAAACATTGTATTATCTCCCTGGTATAAGAAACTGCAAGAGTACACAAGATCCAAGAGGTACAATAGAAACTGTGAAAAGAAAAGAAACTGCTCAAAAGGAAAGAACAACTGGGATGGAGAAAAGGAGAAAAGAAAGAGGAGGGAGAACATTTATACACAAGATACCTAAGATAATTGTGCTACTAATTTCTATTCATTGAAAGGAACAGTGCTTATACTGTTTGATCAATCGTACATGCTTATGTCTGGTAATCTGAGCAACTACTTTGAAGGTAACAATACGCAATATAATAACTATTGTTAATTTTCTATTATCTTGTTTTGAAATTTTATATCATTTTTATTGTTTTTTTTCCCTCTTTAAAATCACAAGAAAAAATTTTAGTCAGCCATCATTTCTCCATGGAGTTACACTGGCACAACAACTGAAATGTTCTTTCAGTTTGCCAGCCCCAGTAAAGCAGAGCAGTCCCACTTTTTAATCTATATGGGTAGGAGAGACCGAAAGATGCACTGACTCTGGAGAATGTAAAGCTTCCGAGATGAGAGGCTGAATTTTGCTTTTGTAGGAATACGGGTCACTGTTGCAGAACACAAAGAAAGAGAAAGTTAATTATAGCTCTCACGCCTCCCTTCCACCCTGCAACTCTGCTGCGAGCTGTGGGATCTTCCATCAACAGAGCTGTAGGCACCCAAGGGACAGTCACAGACAGACACTCCCTAATGCAAGCCACAAAGCCCAAAGTGACAGCAGGCCACCAGGATGAACTCTCCCTTCCTAATCCTTCTTGCCTTTCCCTTCCCCAGCCTGAAGTTACGGTTTCTATTTTTATATGGTAACTGATTAACACCACAGCCATTTCTCATGCGATCTGACAGACAAATGACCCAACTGCGTTAGTTCTAGTTGAGTGGCTGTAACTGTCACTGTCATCCTTACTGTCAGCTTATCACACTTACAAGGCAAACACCACTGTGCCGACAGAGCAGGAAGAGCTAGTTCTTCCATCCTTGTTTCTTTTGTCCCACCCTAACCAGCTTATAATTTTGTAAGAATTAATTGGAAAGGGGAAAGGAGAACAAAAAAGCAGGAATAAGGACCAAAGCAGCCCAGAACTTCATCTATAAACCCGTGAAACAAGTATCCATCAGGGCCAATTCACTGCCAAAGAATGGTCGCCCTCATCTTGGAGTCAGATTCACCAGTGAGGGCCCGGAACCAGAGAGCCAGCCCGGAAGTACCTGATTCTCAGACACTGGCAAGGGAAATCCATCAGGCAGCTCTGAGCTAGAGACGCATAAGTGCTACATGCTTCTCCCCAAGAGACCCAGCAAGCGCAGACGCAATGTTCATGATCAATGAGGATCTCTTGGAAAATGTTCCATCTGTTACCCTTGAGAAGCTGCATCATGTTTGCATGTAAATTCCTGGGTATCTGCGCTTCCCTGCCAGCAAGTAGCATCCCTCGAAGTCCCAACTTATCCAGTGAGACTTTCATTGCTGGTGTGAGCCAGGCTGCAGCAGATCTCCAGGGGCTTCAAGGAGCTGTTTCCCACACCAGGCACAGCCACCCAGTGGACACAGTTGGTTCGGCTAGGTTTGGGCTGGGTTGGAAGGTATCAGCATTCAGTGGAAAGACTATGGATGTACACTCATGCAGCCTAGACTTAAGCCCTAACTGTCCCCAAGCTGTGAGAGCCCAAGCAAAGTACTTAACTCTGGGAATCTTAGGCCCCTGAATACAAAAAGCTGACTGAAGATCAACCCTGAAGGCCCATAGTATGGAGTACATAGGATACAGCAGGGGTTTGCAAATCTTTTGTGTAAAAAGCCAGGTAGTAAATACATCAGGCTGTGTAGTTCATATGGTCTCTGTCCTTACTCAGTTGTGCTGTGGTGCAAAATAGCCAAGTCCGTCAATGTACGTGGTTATGTTCCAGTGGAACTTTACTTACAATAACAGGCAAAAGGCCAAATTTGGCCTAAAGGCTGTAGTTTTCCCAGTCCTGATACAGATAAAATTTCAACACATCATAAATTTTCATCCTGGAATAAGTGCACCTAGTCTTCTCGTGTATTCAGAAAGATTTAGCACTGGACAGGGGGCTATCTTAGCAAAACCAATCCTAACCCCAAGGTCTCTCTTTAAAAAGCAAGTGCTGTAAGGACATAATGGGGACAGACGGATTGCACTTGGACCTTGACCCAGGTACTCCATCCACCCACTCATTCAAGCAACATGTGAGTGTCCCCTGGGTGCCAGCCAGGCATGGTGGGTACTGGGAAAGATCTAGCAAAGAATACAAAAAAAAGCAGGCAGAGGCTTCCCTTTGTCTTCATGTGATAAAACAGAGAAAAGAAGAAGTTAGAATGTAGGGTTTCTGTCTAGTCTCACCTACAGCTGTAACCTAAAATACGCCTTCCTGTCCTTGCCTCACATGTGGGAGTGGGAACTCAGCGCAGTTCTCTAGCCTGCCGAAGACTGCACAGCCAGAATGGACTGGAGACAAAATTCAAATCTAAATTCCTCCAACACCCCAAACCATGTTCCTCCCAGCCTCTGGTTTCAAAAGCTCAGAGCAAAGCTCGAATTCTGAACGTTTTTAAACACAAGAATCTATAAAAAATAAATTA